>JAHBCN010016899.1:0-19131 GCA_019359885.1 Listronotus oregonensis | reverse complement strand
TTTTTTTTAAACTTATTTATTGACTTTAATGTTTTTAGTATAAAATTGGACACTATAAAATGGTCATAAAATAGTGAAAGTTTTTAAAACAATATACAATTTTAAAAGATTTTGATTTTCATGACGATTTCATCATATAATTTGATTTACGAAATAGTATGATAAAAGTAATATATGGCGGTAATATTGATTACATTTTTATCTTACCTGGCAATAAATATTAGGAAGTTATCAAATCTTATTTTATTGCATATTCTGTTTTATTACAGAAAAATAAGACACATTTTTAAAACAATCAGATATACATTTTATTACAAATCAGAAGGAATAATTATTTAATAACAAATAATTTTTATACTGCCATTATTGTCAAACTAAACCACTTCAATATAACATTTACATTTACGAGCTACTTGAATCCGAGATACTCGTAGAGTGTAAACGGCTGCTCGGACTCGAAACGTTTTCAAATAGCCGTTTACATCTCCGAGATTCAGTGATAGTCCAATCATTTAAGCAAAAAAAAGGTCATTTTTTTAATTAATATTAACAGATATCTGACTGCGCTACAATACATCTGTAGATTACTAAAATCAAATGATTAAAAAAAGGACTTTTTTTTCGTTTTTTTTTTAATATAACAAAAAGTACTGGCTATATTGCTTTACTCATAAAAGACCGTTTGTAGAGAATTTAAAAACCTACAAAATAGTTTCTGAAAAATCCTGATCCGACCATTTTTTACCGAGAAAAGCCGGAAAAAAAGCTTAAAACAGACCTTTTTTCAAAAATTCGTATCTCCGTTAGTTTTTAATATTAAGGGCTGATTTTTTAAGAAATGATAGTCACTAATATATACTTTAAGCTATAAAAAGATGAAAAGTATCGCAATAATAGTTTTTATTCAATCGCGCTATAAACAAATTAGGCCCTTATCTTGAAAGTGCCGTGAATATTAGGCAAATGATCCGATTTGAATTTTTATAACGGCTTTTTAAAGTTGAGATTAAAAGCTACAAATTATATATCTCACATTTTCATATAAGTTTGGAGAACATTGTCAAAAATGCTTGTGAACCTAGCGCGTCAAGCGAAAATTCGCGACCGAGACGTACTGAGTCGACCGTGGAGAGGGCACCCAGCAGCGAAGGGAAGCTAGAGACGGGCTGCGTATCGCGAATTTTCGCTCGACGCGCTAGGTTCACAAGCATTTTTAACAATGTTCTCCAAACTTATATGAAAATGTAAGATATACAATTTGTAGCTTTTAATCTCAACTTTAAAAAGCCGTTTTTAAAATTCAAATCGGACCATTTGCCCAATATTCATGGCACTTGCAAGATAAGGGCCTAATGTGTTTATACGATTGAATAAAAACTATTATTGCGACAATTTTTACCTTTTGGCTGCTCAAAGTATATGTTGGTAACTATCATTTCCCAAAAAATCAGCCCCTAATGTTGAAAATTAACGAAGATACGAATTTTTGAAAAAAAAGTCTGTTTTAAGCGGTTTTCCGACTTTTCTCGGTGAAAAATGGTCGGATCGGGATTTTTTAAAAACCATTTTGTAGGTTTTTTAATTTTCAATCAAGAAAAGGTCTTTTATAATAAAAAAAACTTTTTTATTTGAGATTAAGTAAACTTTTTATGCCTTATTTTTTGGTATGATGGCCTTACAAACTGGTGTATTGGACTAGAGTGCGAGAAGAGCAACTAGGATCCAAGTACTCGTAAATGTT
Organism: Listronotus oregonensis; assembly: GCA_019359885.1. Lineage (NCBI taxonomy): Eukaryota > Metazoa > Arthropoda > Insecta > Coleoptera > Curculionidae > Listronotus > Listronotus oregonensis. The sequence goes on along the minus strand of JAHBCN010016899.1, from coordinate 17,390 downwards.
AATTCCACTTTATTCTTATTCATTTCTAACATGTTTCTGTCCTTATGACACCCAAAGACAAATCAAGATTCCAGTATGCGACAAATAAAAAAAAAACTTATCGCAAATAAGACAATAATAGTAGTTTTCTTAGAGTCCTATTTTTTTATACAAGACGTAACCAAATTATTGTATTTTTTTATTAAAATACAACAAATGAAACAGTCCACAAGAAGTTTTAGCAGAAATTTAATTTAAGAAAGTATGATACGCCGGTGCTTTAAAACATCACATTACTCAACAGAAAAAAATAGGGTTAGTTTTTGTACTTTTGATCATTTGTAAATGACCTATTTAACTTAGATTTAATTAGATTTGAAGTTACAGGGTAGCGCCGTTTTGATGGATATTTATAAAATTAGATAGAAAAACTACAAGAGATAGAGCAAATCTGTTCTCGATTTTTGAACAACTACATGGTAAAAAAAGGTCAAGGCTAACTTGTTTCGTCTCGGAGATGCAGGGTGTTTTTTAAATTTTGACGATTTTAGCACGCCTTTATATCTCGGTTCTTTAGTCCAGAAAACGAAGCTGACAAAAGTGCTAAACCTCGCATTCAAATGCATGTTATGACATTGGATTAGCTTAAGTACCCTCCTTTTTAAAATCTATATTATGCCGATGGGCGCTGTTTATTGTTTACTACTCTTTATTGCTCAAACCTATAAAACTATACATTAAAGCTTAGGTTAAGTAAAATTTAACTCAAATAAGTTGAAAAAGTAGTATTTTGTTTCTTTAAAACATTATTTAAAATATTTCAGGCCTCAAAAAACAGCCTCTATTATGATTTAAAAAAATATATTTACCCTAAAAAATTAATATATTACAGGGTTTGGCATGAAAACTTAGGATTAGGCTTAACTGACCCTCCTCTTCAAAATCTCCATGATGCTAAAGGTTGCTATTTATTTTTAGGGGTGAAAATTACCCCTTATTGCAAAAATCTTGAAAACTTTCATAATTAACAAATGTGACCACCACCCCTTACAAAATTACAATTCAAAAAATAGTATAAAACAGCTGATTCTTTAAAAAATGCATCATATCGCTTTTAGAATGCTCCAGTGTGATAAAAAGTTTTTTAAAAAACCATTTTTTTTTTTTTAGGAGCTATAAAGTCCTATATATTAAAACTGTTTAAAACCCTTACTTTTTTAAAGTAACTTTAAAGGGCTGGAACATGGTAGTGCTCGTCTATACACACTCCTTTTACGTTTATATCCCACTTAATTTCCGTCATACAGTAAATTAAAAAAAGCAAAATGTTTATAATTAAAAAAGCTATGATTTGATACCCAAGTAATAATTACGTATCTCCCTTTGTTTTCGAGTTATTTTCAAGAAAAAGTCATTTTTTATTAAAATTCTGAAATTTGATTTTCACTTGCTTCATTTTTTTTTAAACTAAGCAATTTAAATCGGTTAAAATTTTAGAATCTATTAATGATACATAGATAATGAGAAGGGCTACGAATCCTTTTAATAAGGGTAGTAATTAGGGGGTTGTTTTTGAAGATTTTTGCACTCAAAAAATTTTGGTCTAACCTTATTTTAATCATAACTCACTTTTTATGATCATTTTTTTTTTCGGAAGATCTTTGCAAATGCTTTAAAAAAGTTATTATTAGTTTTTCTCGATAAGTACGTAAATTTTGCGGTATTTGCCTTTGAAACTCTGAAACGTGTTTGTATTGGTCTCACAGCAATCACAAAAAAAACATTTTATTTGTTTTTTCAAAATCTACAATTCTTTTATTTACAGTTTTTTAATAAAATACATACTTATTGAGTTATTTGCAGAATACCGGTTAAAAACGTTTATTCTATCGTCGAAAAACTCCGACTTTCGATCGCGAATAACTCGAAAAATATGCAGATTACAAAAAAATGCTTACAACATTTTTTGCTAAGAAATCATTTTTTTATCGATTCCTGTGATAAATTTTAAAATCTGCCTTCGGTATGAATTTTAATCCTTACTATCTCTAACTAGTGTCAAATTTCGTCTTTATGCATATTGAAAAATTTAGGCAAAATGTGTTCTGGATTATTTAAGATAGAAAATATAAATAGCATATTTATGCCTTAGCATCAGTGGCTACTATTCTTTATTTAGTTCGGTTTTAAATATAGCAAACGTTTTAGAGCAGTGTTAATGTATTTATTAAATAAACTTACTTTTTATACCCACACTATTAAGAAATAAATATTTAAAAACAAAAAAATTTCAAAAGTCACTTTTAAAAGCCATATTGGAAAAAAATTGCACCCCGGTCTTTTAGTCTTGGTCTTGGTCTTGCTGCAAGAGTCTTGTTGGTCTTGCTTTTTTTACACTAAGTTATCTTGAATAAAATATATCTTTTTAATACTTAAATATAAATAAAGATGGAGACTATATTTTTTGCTTTAAAATTTTAAAATAAACCAATTTTAATCTTAAATGTACATTTAAATTATTTGATTTAAAAGCATATTTTAAATGAAAGGGTTTATTTATTTATAGCGCCAGGGCCGGATTTAACTTTTTTCCGCCCATAGGATAATATATTTTTGCCGCCTTAATATATCAATATTTTTTGAATATCAGAACAAAAATTTTAGCAATAAAAGAATGTAAACTACATTAGTAATTCTTATAAAAAAGTATTAAACAAATTTAACAAAAGTAAAACATACAGAAAATTAAATAAAAATTCTTTAAAACAAACAAATTTCAGAATTTTGTAATCTATTCGTTAAATATTTAAAAAAATATATATTAATTGACCATTACATTTTTTTAAAAATTAATCGTAAATTTGCCGCCCTAGGCTTCAGCCTACTCAGCCTTTGTGTAAATCGACCCCTGTATAGTGCTCTATTTTTGGTTAAACAATCTTCTTTTATACATTTAGTGGCATATAGAAACCTTTTGGGGATGAAAATTATAAATAGCAGAAATAGAAGCATATAAAATTAAAGCAAATACAAAAATATGTACTGTGTAAGCAGAAAAAAAAGACTTTTAATTTTAATAAGATATGAAATTTCAGTGAAAATAATTCTGATATGTAAGCATTGGTTCTGATTCAAAAAAAAAGTTATTTAAAAAACTTTTCAGTTTATATGAACTTTTTATTTTCAAATTAGTTAAACATTTGCCATACAAGTTTGTAGAAATACTTTATAAACAATCTACAGATACAAGGGGGCTGAATAGTGTGACAAAGCTCGATATCTCCAAAATCGTCCATGATAGTGACAAACTAAACATACAAAAATTATAGACAAAAAGGGGCCTTTTTTCTTCCTTTAAAAAATAAAAAATTTATGGCGTGATTTTTTAAAATCAATTTTTAGAAAAAACCCAAAAAACCACCCTGTAAAACCAACGACTTTCTTTTGTACGGCTAAAACGGTAAAATTTGTACGGCTAACGTAAAAAACACTTTTTTGCTCCTATTTTTGTCCCGGAGGCGAAATTCAAAAAACGGGCTTCGTTAGGTTCTAGCCACTGCTAAAGACTGTGCCAATTTCATGATTTTAGCTCAAGCCATAACTTCAGAATCACGTGGACAGACAAATAAATATAAATACTATAGTTGGGTCATTTTAAAATGAAAATTTGATGCCCTGAAAAAAAAAACATAAAAAGTAACAAAAAGGTTTAATTTTTATTGTCGGCTTTTTATATGGTCTATTATTACAGACACGTGCGGAAAGCGGCAAATTATAAAAAGCAAAGGCGGCCGCTAATTCAAATTAAACCTATTCGGCTACTTTTTATGTTTTTTTTCCTTTTAAAGAGAACCGAATTTTCATTCTTATATTGATCCAACTATACAGTGTGGAACAAAAATAATGTTTTTCTGGATTTTGGAGATTTTTTATTTACCCTGTAAGTGGCATCACTAGATAGCTAATTTAAAAAAAAAGATGAAAGTAATTTTTAGCTTCTATAACTTTTGTACCCCTACTTTTTCTCTGTCGTAAACGATATCGAAGATGTCAAGCTTTGTCGGACCATTGAGTCACCATCTGATTATTTTTGAAACATGTTATTAAATTTACTTGTTATCGTTGTTAGAGAACTATGGAACCAAAAGAACAAAGTGATCGATTTAATTATTATTTTATTAAAAAACTCTTACTTATTAAATAATCGCCTCTTTTGGCAATTCTTGACACATTTTTTATTATGTCTGTATGAAATACCTCTGTATATTGAATATTAAAATTAAATATTATAATATTAAAAAAAAGTTGCAGAAGTGCAAGAGTCTTGCAGGTCGGTCTTGGTCTTGCGTAGTCTTGCACACCTCGGTCTTGGTCTTGGTCTTGGTCTTGTGCATACCAAGACCAAGACCGCAAGACCAGTCTCGCTCATCACTAATTACCTTTATAAAAATAAAGAATAGTCTTTTAAAAATTAGGTCATTGCCCCTGTTTTTATTTTTAATATTTTGATTAAGTACGTATACATTTTGTTTACATTAATTTTCTACAAAAATCATGATCCACTTCTTATTTACTTAAATAAAAAAAAAATAATACACTTTGCTAAATTCCCTAGCTACAAGCAATGAACTCTTCTGTAAACATAGTGGCAAAAATAATAAATGTTTAATATTTTATTACTTTTTTCTGTAAATTCCGATATTGCGTTAACTTTTCGTGAAGACGCTGTTTAGTCGGAAACAATATGTGCAACTGTATTAATGTCATCAGTTTCCCCATTTTCTTTATTATAATTCTTAGGGCGTGGCTTTTGAAATGATCCATAGGCAACTAGGTTTTTCTCCAGTCTTTTTTTCCTCTTGTTGGCAAACATCCAGTTTTTTAAAAGTAATAATCCTTGATTGCTTCTTTCTAGATATCTAGCAAAATACATCTGTGAAGCATTTGCGTTATATTGTCCCCTACAAATTCAATATTATTATATTTTTTAAAATTTAAACTCTATTTTATTTAAATTAAAATTATTTAAGAACACAAAAACTTGGCAGTATTTCATTTTCATATCTTGTCTAATTAAAATATCGCATCCATCATTTGTTTCCAAGCAAACTTGAAATCTGCTAAATAAAATGCTTTATTAGTTTCTGTCATCTTGACATTCTACGAAACAAAATGCATACTTAATAAATTGAAATAAAAAAAGTAATTTAAAAATTAATAAATATTTTTAAAATATAATTAAATATTTTTATAAAATGAATTAACTTACCAATTAATGAATTTATTGTAATGTAGATACTTAGTTTTATACAAGAAGTGCAAAATTTAAATCTCCTGAGGTTTTTCTTGAATTTCTTACAAATAACCAATTTATTTGAAAAACAATATAAAGTGTTTGGTATTAATAAAGAAGTTATTTTATTTTAAACAAATGGTCAAATAATATACAGGGTGTTCCATTTAAAAAAGGCAACTTTGCATTTTATCTTCAATACCGTAAATTCGTAAATGATGAAAAAAAATAAGTATGCCACTGAATTCCACGTAAAATTCTGAATAACTATGCTACCTACTATTTTTGCTATCTTTACTAACAATCGAGATACAAAGATGTACTGAAATGGTCAAGATTTAAAAAACGTCCTGTATAACAATTATTAATTTTTTTAAGGGTTAAGCTACAGCGTCAACCAAGCTGGAGTGGATTATTACAACAATCTAATAAACGAATTGGTGACAGCTGGAATTGAACCTGTTGTAACGATCTTTCACTGGGATACTCCTTTAGCTCTGGAATATTTAGGCAGCACGTGGACAAGTCGTAATATGGTTGATTATTTTGTTGCCTTTGCGGATTTGGCATTTAGACTTTTTGGTGACAGGGTATGCTTTCTTATATTAATAAATGGTAATTTTCTCGAAAGTTGTCTGAACTCCGATTTTGACCAAATTTGGTATACGGTTTTTTTTGGGGGGCGCTGATTACGAATCTGACAAAAAAATGTTCGGAAACGTTTTGTATTCGAGATATTCTTCATCAAAGTTAAAAGTCAAACTATCCTCATTTTTACTATATTTCCTCCTCTTTTTGCACACATTTTATGATTTTTACACTAAACTAAAACACAACATTTTATAAACACCTTTTAAAATATATTTTTATTTTTATTTTACACCTTTTTTTCATTAAATTGCGAAGCTTTACTTTTAAAATGGGCGGCCATGTTTGCTAAAAAAATTTTATCATGTTGCGGCATTGAAAGTAAATTTGTAAAAAATGGAAAAAGATGAAAATAGATATAAAAACGGGCTTTACGGTTTTATAAAATATTTCCCAAATTTAATATAGAATCAAAAATTTTTCAAAAAAAAAAAGGAAAGGGTAAAAGTAGGAAATTTATTTTAATTTGATGATGGATCTAAAACAAATTTTATTTTAATTCGTGATTAGCGTTAAAACCCCTATACCAAATTTGGCAAAATCAGTATTTAAAATATTCCAATTATAAATATACAGGGTGTTACAGAATAAGATGCTGATCTTTTTGGTTGTTAATCCTTAAGCGATTTTAAAAAGAAAAGTTTAAATAAAGCTATGTCCTAAATCCCTCAACCCTTGAGCTACAGGGTGTTAAAATCTTAAGAAAAAAATCGTTTCTTCAACATAACTTTAATAACTTCCTAGATATTTTTATGAAATTTAGCACACACCCTCTGAGTATTAGCAGCCACATTTTGATGTAGGAGATTTTTTAAAGTTTAACCAGTGGCGTCCGTACAGGAACCTAGACCAAATATTTTTGAAAAATATTACGTACTCCACTGCTTTTCCGTAAAGTCAAAACTATTTTTATAATCCCCATTCATTTTAGGACAAATTTGATTTGACTTTTTTTATCCGACATGCGATTTTCGCGAAAAAAATAAAAACATTTTTATGTTAAGAGTTGCTATCCTTTTGAAAAATAATACAAGAACAATATACATCAAAAAATTTTATGAAAAACTTATTTTTATTACTTTAACCACTCTTTAAAGTTTAATATACCAATAAGTTTACCAGAGTGAATAGGTTTTTGATTTTCTTAAATATTATAATCTGTAGGAAAAATATACATTTTCAGGCATCCGTTTATAGAAGATACACAAATACTAGTATTAACATTAATTTTAAATCAAAAATTGCATTACAATTAACCGGGATGTAGTGTAAAGTTTATAATATCAAAAAAAAATATATATTTGTTTAGATAGCCCTCAGCAGAACAATTTTTAATAATTTTAAAAAAACTAACTAGAACTACCCTATTGATTTTACAAATGAATATTTTGGAAAATTTAAAATTGATAATTAATCTAGGTCATAAATTAACTAATATGTTAACAGAATCATATTAAATACGTATTCGAGATCAAAATTAATTCAAATTAAATGCTACGTTCGACAATCTTAAATATCGATTCTTGACAAAATGGTGAATGTGAGTTAAACTTCCAATATAACTTACTGACAGTTGATTTGTTTAATTTTTTTTTTTAATCAGGCTCCGCGTTTGCCAGCTACACCAGTACTTCCCTTTTGGATATTCAAAGTTTTATAAAAGATATTGCCTCTAATAAAATATTGTAAATATTTTTTAAAATAGTCCAATTCGACTTGAAAGTTAATAGTACTACTGCGATAAGAAGTAACACATAAAACGTCCGATTTCCGACCATCCGACGTACGATTTTTTTTTTAATTTTATGTCGGAAAACTTGCATGTCTCATGGATCCGAATTTCGGATCCGATATTCAGTCAAAAAAAAGAGCATTTTGAAAGTTAACCTGTGAAACAGCAATAAAAAAAAAGAGGAAATAATAACCTAACAAAAACTTTTTTAATAATTTTAATTTTGCGATTTGCAATTATTGTTATAAAAACAGATTTCTTTGTTAATTCTTAGCGGAACTAAAATATTATTTAATGGAAGAAGAGAAAGTGCTTGTTGAGTATGAGGTAAATTCAGGTTAAGATTATAAATTTTTAAATATTTTAAATTATACCTGTTCATTTTAATATTTAATATAAATTAAAATTAACCCAACAAAGTAAGTAAAGTAAGGTTAGAAGGGTACAAAATTAAAATTAATTTAACTTCATCCGACGTCGGATAAAATGTTAAAATATTCGGATGAAAAATGGCGCCAAAATGTTCTGACCAATGAATCATCGGAAATCGGATGCATGAGGCTCAGGCTTAATTCTTTGTACCATTTTAGGTAAAACTATGGGCAACTATCAACGAACCAAAATCGTTTTGCCAGTCCATCCCTGGCGCATTAGCAAATGTATTTGTAGAGATGCCACTGGGCACGTTAGAATATTTATGTGGACATCATGTTTTGTTGGCACATGCTAAGGCCTACAGACTGTATGAATCAAAATATAAAGCAACACAAAATGGTAAATATCCATTGAGTTTGGTACATTTTTTTCACAGTATTATAGTAATATACAGGGTGACCAAAAAGTTTTAGTGTGAATTAATATTGCCGGTGGATAGTAAAAATAGAAAAAAATCTTTTACCAGTTTTCTGCCTATTAGGAAATCTACTTTTGAACTTATTTCACACCATTTAACACTTTTCGGAACTAACCGCCAGGTACTTCTCCCTTCAAATCGTAAGTTGGAACTCCGGATAAGTCCATATTTATCGATAAATTCAGATATCGATATATCATTTATAAATGTTTACAACAATAAATATTTTTCTTTACAATATCAAAAGGTCAATGAAGGTCATCATACTCAAAAAAAAAACATAAAATGTATTAAATTATCACTAATTATTTATCCTGGAATTTGTTAACAAAAATCCCATTTCATGTTTTAAAAACTAATAAATAGTTTGTGTATAAGTGACACATCTGTATTTATCTAAATATCCCATTAAAGATTTTATGTTTGTTCTTTCTGGCGCACCTATAAAAAGTTTTAATGGGGCATTCTAGTGTAGAGGCATTTTTTTTGGGTTTTTTTTGAAAGTGCCCAAAAAAAGGCAATTAATATTCTTCTACCCTTTTTTTTTATTAGTTATTTTTAACATTTCCCAAAAACCGTAAAAATTTAAAAAATAAAAAAAAGTTGAAAATTTAAAAAAATAGCGTATGAACGGGGGTCAAAAAAAATTGGGCCCCCTGACCATCCCAAAAGGTTCCCCCCCTAGCACTAAAAAAAAAAAAACAAAAAAAGATTATCAATGTAGAGTAATGTCGCAATGTCCGGAACTACGGAAAAGTTGAAAAAAATATTCATAAAACTGCGGCTGCCTGAAAAAAAAAAAATTTTTATACCATTTTTTGACATTTTAAAATTTTTTTTAAAAATTAATTTTTTTTAAAAAAATGGAATCCGGAGGGTTCCCGAACTTAGAAAGGGGTTTAAAAAACCTAAAAGTTTCAAAAAAATTGGGTTTAGTAAGACCGAAAATCGTGGGCATGGTCAGGGGCCTTTTTTTGGCCCCTCCACCTTAGCGCAAATTTTAATTTTCAAATTTTTTTTTTTTTTTTTTCTATATTTTGTTATTTTAAATCTCAAAAAAAAATTAAAAAAAAGGGCCTATTTTTCCCCCTTAAAAAAAAACCCCAAAACTCATCCCCTTTCCTAAAATACCCCCAAAAATTACAAAAAAAAATTTCTTGTTTAGGGCTGCAAAAAATTTATTTTTTACTTAATCCTGGTCGTCCTTTTTTTTTGAACTATTATAATTTTATTTTGGGTAGGGTTTCAATCTTCTGATTAATTATAATCCATAAGGATTCTTGGGATAAAGAAGCAACAAAAAAAAAATCTTTATGTAAGTTGCCAAAATTTTAAATTTTAAAAAATTTTTCATTAACTTATCGATAATTTTAAATTTTTGCAGATGGGGTTTTTTTGCAAAGGTGAAAATATTGTGTCCAAAAAATTTTTTAAAAAATTTAACAGATATTTTTTTTTAAAAAATTCTTTTTTCTTTTTAAAATTTTTTCCCCCCTTTCCCTTTAAATACTAGTACATACCCTTTCCTAAACTGCAAATAGGACAGTACGAAAACAAAATCATTTTAGTAGTCCAGTTGCAGATCAAATTTTTTAACATTTTTTACAGACTTTTATGCCGGAAGTGTTAAGACTATGAAAAATGCGGGTTTCTTCTTCTATAACTTAAAATCTCGTTTACAAATATTTCTTCTTACATTATACCTTCCGAGGATGGTAGGTACAATAATAATTAGTTTGCATAACTATGCGAACTGTCCTAGAATACTAGACATTTCTTATATCATTACTAGCAACAACCTTTCTTTTTTATAAAAAACAGTGTTGTATCCATATCACTCAGGGCTGGATTTAACTTTTTGCCTCCATTGGCTAATATATTTTTGCCGCCCTAATAGGTCAATATTTTTAAATATCAGAACGAAAAATATAGTATTAAAAGAATGTAAACTACACCAATACTTATAAAAATTTAATAAAGAAATTTAACAAAAGTAAAACATACAGAAAATTAAATAAAAATTCTTGTAAAAAAACAAATTTCAGGAATTTTTTATCTATTCGTTAAATATTAAAAATCTTTAATTGATTTACGATAACATTTTTTTTTAATTAATCGTTAATTTGCCGCCCATAATATTTGCCGCCCTGGGCTTCAGCCTACACAGCCTTTGCGTAAATCCACCCCTGACAACACTCCATGTAGCGGCAAAGTTTAAATCTCCACTCCACTACCTGTTAATCAAAATAATTCCTAAAATCTTGCAAACTATAGTTTTCACTGGTGAAAAGATGATATTTAAGTTACCACAGCTAATTGTGCTTTAGTAACAGAATACTAAACACTTTACCGGTTGTAATTCTCATGGATGATTCAGTTCAACAACGAGTTTTTTTGTGTGAAAACATAAAGAGTCCCTTAATAGAAGAGATGAAGCGACAGTACATACCGCTAAAATCTCTAAAAGAGTTCTGCGAGAAGTGTTTAATGGCCGACTCATTTCACTATTTGGGGATTTAAATTCCCTTTTAAGATCCCCGGACTTAACTGCACCACACTTTTTTCTGTGAGGCTATTTAAAGTCAAAAATTTTTGCAACTCGTCCAGAAAAGATTCAAGATCTTAAGGTCCGAAATCCTGAATAAGTCCGGTGAATTGATCAGGTTTCCCTTCATCGTGTCATGAATCATTTCTTGTCAAATCTTGAAAAGTGCATTGAAGTTAATGGTACTTACTTAAAAGACGTAATTTTTAAAGCTTGGATAAGTCGTATGTTATAGTAAATCCCAAAGAGTGAATTGTAATTAAGTGTAATAAAATGTTAGTTATATTAAGTTTTAACAATTTTACTGAGCAATTAAAATGAGTAGTCTATTATGGGAAACCCTGTTTACCATAACAAAATGATTTTTAGTATGGCTGGTTTGCACACCCGCTTGTTTATGGCGACTATCCTGAAATAATGAAAACTGTAATAGCTAAAAATAGCGCTCGCCAAAATTTTTCGTCCTCGCGCTTACCGTCCTTTACATGCACAGAGAAACGACTAGTTAAAGGTGCCTATGATTTAATGCTACTGAATACGTACACTGCCTATGAAGTAACAACAGCAACATACAACAATGCTCCATCATATGCTAATGATGAACAAACTACTTCTACTCAACCAGATCATTGGCTTGGAAGTGCTGTTTCTTCTTTACCGGTAAGAACCCCGAAATAGAAACTATTAGAATAATACCAGCCCCTTGTACATATTTTTTCTTGATTAAAAATAAATCTTCATTCCTAAATAACCTAACATTTTTTTATACGAAATTCTATATCAGAGCTACTAACATTTGCAATTTAAATTTAAAACTTTGGCGCAAACACGATATCAACGTCAAGAGCCGCTAATCACACATATTCACAATGCTTGGTCGACACAGGCCACTGCGGCTAAGTTCCAATATTACATATCGGATGAGAGCGGAGTAAATAGAATACTAAGCAGAGCTAATCCGGATAATAAAACGCTTTGAATTTTTAATTAGAAGATAAATGCCATTTTCGTTCGTTCATCTAACGATGTAATTATCTCAAATCGATTTTTTAAATCGGAATAAAGGAACGCCATGTATTTTATATTTTTTGTTCTGATTAAAATAAAATAACCGAGCAATACATTACTAGTTGAACTCGACAGGACTTGTGTCGTGTCAAGCCGTTTTGGTCTGACGTTAATGGTGCAGAAACACATCTTGCAAACTAAAAGCTATTTTTTCTATAGCCACAAGTGCACAAACATTTTTTTAAATTTGTATAAAATAATAAAAATCTAAATTTAAATAGTAAATTTCCCTGTAAGTCATGACAACGCCGCCTTAATAAATTCAAATCATTTTTAAAAATTCCTTTACCGATTTAAAAAAAAAACGAAACAAAGAGAGCCGCCCGTCGCTATGCAACGCTAATACATCGACATGCTTCGTGAGCTTGTGATTACGTAGCGAGTAGGCGCATTTAACCAGAGCTCGGGCCAGTGGGGGTAGCAGAGAGGGGTAGGAGCGTCAAGAGAGCTCAACCAGCATGCGCCAGAAGATCCATCTTTGGGTTTTGTCTGTAAATCATGGTCTGAAAGTTGTTCTTGCATCTCGGGCGAATTACCAAAATACTCTATTAATTAAATAACTCGATGAGAATATCAGATTCTCATAGTAGTAGAAATTACTGCCTTCTTTTTTCTGTAACTAAATAATTCTATGAGAATATCAGATTCTCACGGTAGTATGAATTAGTGCCCTCTTATTTCTGTAATCAAATAAAGTTATAAGTGGTTCAAGTATTTCTCTGTCAAATTTAATTTGATATCTACGTAAGGTTAACAAGTAAAGTAAAGTGATTAAAAGAAAAGGACAGGAGTGACCTTCAAGTAAAAGTGTTGTAAGAAAAGGCGAGCAGTGAATAAAAAACGGAAAGTGGATGGTAGTTTTCCGGAAATTAGCAGGGAGTAAAGGTAATTTTTAACCTTATTAATGAGATAGTGAGTCAAGAATTAACATCGCGTGTCCACAAAACGGTAAATGACTTCTAAATTTGATTTCAACTTTTCTAAATTTATAGTGATAAAAAACATTCCCAAACATGTCGTAACGTAAATAAATTAGCGCTTTATAGACTCCATAAGGCATTTCGATTTTAAACGACAGTTAGCTAAATTTCTTGCTTATTTAAAGCAAATTTTTGCTAATTTCTCTGAGTAAAATTTGTAACTTTTTTCACATATTTTTTGGAAAGGTAAGCTTTCATAAATTTGTAGAATTACTATTGTATTTGGAGAATAAGTTATGTTTGAAACTTTCAACCTCTTGACAATTAATTAGGGCGATTCTAGTTAAAGAGTAAATTAAAAACCTTTTTCTTTCTTCTATGATTTTAAAGTAAATAAAATGTCAAATTAATTATTTGTTAAAGGGATAAATTTTAAGTTTAAAAATTGTCAACACGCCCAATTTACACATCAAAATAATTGTAGTGTCTCATTTAGCAATTGTCAATACACAGAGCATTTAAACCTTAATTCGAGTTTCAGTTTTGATTTAGCCGGTAACAGAATATGTCGGTAACTACTTATGGTGCTGAGGCGTAAAGAATTACGTTTCTCATACAGTCAAACTAATAGTGCCAGCCATGAACTTTAAATCGTAATTAGAAAAAAACTATTTTTTTATGAGAAAAGATCTTAAGGGGATGGTTCTTAATAAGCAAAGGAAGAAATTTTATGTGTTTTTGGAGGGGGCCTAATAACAGTGGCGTTTACTAGAGGAGGCCAAAGAAAGCCCATATCCCCCCATTTCTTGAAACAAATTGAACACTTATCAATTAAGCTTCCCAATTTTTGTAGCCAATATACTGCCCATTAGTATAGTTAAATTTATACAAGAAAAAGGCAGGTAAAGAGTTATACGCTTGTTTTTTTTTTTAAAGAGGTTTATATTCATTGATTAGCAATATTAGTCCATCAGCCATAAAAAAAAACTTAGAGCGAAAGTACTTAATATCCCTATTTATATGTATATCATTTATAGGTGTATTCACAGGGAATAAAAGGCGTCCTTAAATATATAAAAGACACATACAATAATCCAGAAATCATAATAACTGAAAATGGGTATTCTGATAGAGGGGGAGTCAATGATACAGTGAGAATAGGTGTAATTAGGGTAAGTAGGATAATAAGAAGGTATGATAGAAAAGTTATTTAGAATTATGGTTACGATAAATATTGGCAAAAAAGTAAAAATATGTTTAGAGTATTTTTTAAAAGCCCAAAAAATTTAGTGGTGCAAAACTTTTATTCTAATTCATTTTAGTCAACTTGTCAGGAGATATAATTAAATGTTATGTCGCATGCCACCGGTAATGTCATTTGATAACTTTGTTTTTCATTGGTTACTGTGTTTTATTTTTTATAGTAAATTAGTAATATTTTAATTTTTTAATAGCGGATATTTCATCAATGGATGAATAAACTATAGGCAACATAAATATTTTCTTTAAAAAATAATTTTAAAGTGTATTACTTTTAGACACAATCTACTTTTTTAAAAATAGATATTTTATGAAGTTACATTACACAGGGTCAAAAATAATTAACTTTGCATCACATGTGATCAAATCCTAATAAACCAATTTGTATTTTGTAGAAAAACACACATTTAATATGGCGCGACTTTAAAAAAAATGTGTCTGGAATAAAGCATTGTCAAATCTAACAAGATTAATGTAGGTTGCATTGTCTTATTTTGCAAAAGTCGTGCAGTTTACAAAAAAAAAGAGTAAAAAGTCAAAATTACCTTATAGATCTAAAATTTTGCATATGGGCTAAAAATTGCATTTAATACTTTTTTCTAATAACTTTTTTTGATATTTTTAGAACCTTTTGAAATTAAAAAAAAATTGACAAATACTGTGAATCACATGACTACCATTTTTTTTAGTAATTTTTTTTCTCGGTCAAAGCAGAAATTGATGCAAAAATCAAATTTAGAATAAAACTATCAATAAAAAAATGCCATATGATGCAAAGTTTACTGATCTCACTGTCTATAATAAAGACTACAACATAGCCGACTTACTTCTACCAGGCAAATAGTTTTTTTTTAATATTTCATTTTCTATTCTTATACTTTTCAGGACACACTACAACATGTTCGTCTAGCAATGTGTGAGGATGGAGTTAATGTGACAGGCTACACCTACTGGAGCTTGTTAGATAATTTAGAATGGAGTCGAGGATATATGTAAGTACTAGCATTTCGCACGAGGCTTTGTCTGTTCTCGCGAAAAAAATGTATACATTCGATAACTACGACGACGTCTGCCCTCAGATATCTGGGTCCCTTCCCGCGCTTCGTCTTCTGGCACATACTGTGCAGCAAAGCGCGTCGTGCATTAAGCATTTTTTATTATATAGTATTTCATGTGTTATCATTTTCTCATATAAATGATGTTTGTCAATGAGTTTGATGTAATGAGCAGATGCATTTAGAAGATCACATTAATAAGCCGCAACACGGAGTATTTTACCGAAACATAGAAAGACTCAATCTATCTCAAAACCTCACGTTTGGGTTTTTAAAATCTGCTGAGCTCAAGTCTGAGACCGAGGGTTTTCTACTAGCATGCCAGGATGGGGTGATAATCACATTGGTATACCGAAGCCACTTTTCTAACATTTCTGATACTGCTTGTCGAGCTTGTCGACAGCAACCCTAAACGCTAATGCACTTATTGTCAGCTTGTCCAGTGCATGCTGTAAGTGGTTACATCCACCGACATAACGATGCGCTTCGGGTACTTTATTATCACCTCAGACTTTATTACGGCATTGACGAAACGGCAATTTTGCCATTTATTGCTCCCGGCGATATCGAGGCAGTAGTGGAAAATGACAACTGTCGCATATATTGGAATTATGCATTCCTAACTACGCATCAAATTCGCGCTAATAAACCTGATATCGTTCTCCTTGATGAAAGGAATAACTGTATGTATGTGATTGAGTTCTCCGCCCCAGCGGAAATTAACATCGATATAAATAAGGAACGGGAGAAACGAGCCAAATATCAGGATCTACTTGGCGAACTTTATCATACAACTTTATCTGCTTGTTTAACCCCTCAGAAGATGGAAGTCCAAAAATACTATTGTAATCAGAAGTCTAATTACCAACTTCCATATTTACAACCTCATACATCACGATTTTTCTATACAAACTTTAATCCCCATTTTAACCCCCTGCCCCTAATTGATGTAATTCCAATAATTTAAAAAACATTTTTGTTCGTGATCAATAGCTTACATAACAAATTTCATACTTAATAGGGCCAGAAATGACGAAGTTTCATACAAACTTTCGCCCCCCATTCTACCCCTCTAGCTGACTCTGACCCCCCAAGGGATGTAAATCCAAAAATGTTTATCATGATCATAATCATATGAAAACTATACAAAAACATGAATCCGTTATTATTTTCGTCAATCAGTAAGTATCCGGCATTGCTGTTTCAAAAATACAATAGTTTTTCATAACTTCCAATCAAACATTCAATTTTATTTGGATCTATCAAGTTTTTTCACAGGGATATCAATGTTCGAACTTCTAAGCACAGAAATGACAAAGTTCGATAAAAACTTTCAACCCCCATTATACTTTCCTTTAGGGGAGAAGTTTCCCAAAATCCGTTCTTAACTAACGTCTCCTATTTTTCTGGGTAATCGGAACCCCAATTACCAACTCCCCCGAAAATGAGCCCACAGGAATATATCAACCAACCAGTCTAAGGGTTATACAGACTTGTAGAAGGAACAAGACTAATTGGAGGATTGGTATAAAAGACAATGGGAGATTAGGCACAAAAAGTCCAAGAGGCTGCGCGGCCTCCGGTAGTAAAAGACGGCTCCTAGGAAGAAGAAGAAGAAGAAGAAGGAAGAAGAAGAGAAATCCCCCAAGGCCTTTTCATCATGTGACAAGCGCGACGCGTCGCCATGTTGAAATAGCGGCAATTCAAAAGTTTCGTACTGTTTTGATTGACAATGGCTGGGAATACAGTATTATCTCCCCAATTAAATTATTTACTGGAAAAAATCGTTGATGGTGCTTCACTGATTTATAATTCAGTTGAAGCCCATAATTGTACGCAATTAAAAGGTGTCATGGACGTCTTTAAAAAGGAAAAAGAAGTGAGCTGATTGAGAGGTTAGGCTTCATTACTTCTTTACTACACAAAAAGTATCTATAATTTTATTCTGATCGGCCTACCACATATATACAATTGTTTATTGATCAAATTGTATTTATTTAAATGATTTATAGGTGATCACTCTTACATACTTCATAA
>JAHBCN010016898.1:0-18958 GCA_019359885.1 Listronotus oregonensis | reverse complement strand
AAATCTGGGTGTCATCTGCATATTGATGTACCGTGACGTGACTAAGATCCGACGTTAGCTGAGATGTATACAGACCAAATAGTAGAGGACCAAGGATAGAGCCCTGGGCACGCCAGCGGTAACACTTAGATATC
Source organism: Listronotus oregonensis (assembly GCA_019359885.1). NCBI lineage: Eukaryota > Metazoa > Arthropoda > Insecta > Coleoptera > Curculionidae > Listronotus > Listronotus oregonensis. The sequence goes on along the minus strand of JAHBCN010016898.1, from coordinate 18,824 downwards.
CAGACTGTACACCATGTATCTTGACTGCTTGTTTTCTTCCACGGGGGTAATCGCTAATGAGATGAATGGCTCTCTCAGCAAAGCCGAGGTATGAAAGGATGGCTAAAAGAATTGGTGATTTATTTGTCAAACGCCCGGAGTAGCCCAAGCAACAAAGGAGTTCCCCGCGTTTGGAAGCCCCAAAAATATCATCAGTTACATTTAACAATGCAGTTGCACAGCTATGATCTCTCCAGAACCGACTGAAAAAGGAAGAAGGTTGTGTTTCTGAACATGCCTCTGATTTGTTTGTCCAAGATTTTCTCAAAAATTTTTTTGAAAGGGTAGGGAGGATGCTGATGGGTCTTAAATCAGTTAGTGACTCTGGATGTCATTTTGGAATGGGTAGAAAAAATGGCATTTCCAGTCTCACAAAAGTGGCAGTTCGATCCCTAATTTTATTAAATGTAATATGGAATATGGTGGGACCACTTCAGTAACATGGATAAACCTATCCCATCAGTACTAGTGGCCTCTGATTTAATTGAAAAAGAAAAGGGGAGAGCGAACTTTACTAATAGTCACTGTTCTAAACTGAAAATTCGTAACACCACTTTTTTTACGGCTAGAATAATATATATATATATATATATATATATATATATATATATATATATATATATATATATATATATATATATATAAAAATATATATATATATATATATATATATATATATATATATAAATAAAAAATTTTAAAAAAAAAAAAAAAAAAAAACCTTTGAGTCATAGAATTGTCACAAGTTTCTCCATCATACTAATTTGCGTCTTCTAGTAATTTAGGGAAAATATTATTTTTAATATGGTAGACTGTTTTGGTTTGAATAACACTAAAATCTTGGACTTGCATTGTTTTTATTTGTTAAGTTACACCACAACCTTTCGTTCTCAAACGTTTTCAAATGGTAACTGAAAGAAAGCTGCATTACTAACCCCCAAACCATAGTTTAAAGAATAAAAATATAGAGTTTTGTCACTCGTGGGGTTTAAAAAACACCCCTCTTATCCCCTGACCAATATATTCCTACCAGTCTATGGTGTGATGCCGACTGATACGCAGTGCGCCAGAAATCGTTTTGCTATAGCCTTGTGCTTTTGGATATCGTGTACCCAAAGTTGTTGAATATGTCTGGTAATATTTGTTCAAAGGATAATTGTGAAAGTAAAATTAAAGACGATTTATCGTTTTTTAGATGCCTAAAGGACCATATTAATATAAATCATATAGATTAGACTATTTTATTGGTATTTGTATTGAAAATATATTAAACTTTCAAATGTCAAGCTTGGTAAAGTGCTTTGGGATTCACTGAGTTCCACAAATTTGCTAATTATACGCTAGAACAATGTCAGAACCGTATTAAAGTTTGTGTTTTTTAAAGATGAGGATTTTCAAACCCTTTTAGGAGTCGCATTCATTCATATGCGATTCCATCTGTAGGTTTACCCAGTAAGCCTGCTAGAGAGGGTAAATTTTAACATTTGCTCTATTGAAAACTTGAGAAAAATTTCCCTATGTATACCTTCTAATGTATAATTAGACCATCTTTAGAGTATTGTTCTCATGTCTAAGGAATGGCGTCTCCCACAACTCTTAGCATTCTTGATTTCATTTAGAGAAGGGCTATTCATCCTGTTAATGATTCCATGCTTACAGGAAGTATTTTTTTTCCCCACCGGCGAGCTGTAGAGGATCAGTCGCTTTTTATAGTAATTTTTAAGACTTCTGCTTTAAGAAGTTGGCCAGTATAGTTCCACCCCTGACAGTTCTCAATAGACGACAGGCATTATCGTACTTATGCATTATTTTACAGTCTAGCTTAAGAGACCCAGAACTTTGCACTTTATTGGTTCTAGAGTGTCCAGACTGTGGAACCTACTACCACCAGAAATTTTGAATTCTCATTTAAATTCCCAAGTATTTAGGTCTCGTGTCAACAGACTTCATAATACCATACTTAAGACACCCACGGTACGTTGGTATTTAGGCCTTCGCCCTTCGTGGACTATCTCAAGATAAAAAAATCTGCAATATTTCATTTTGCGCTCCTAATACACAAATAAAAATGTTGTGCATATCTACACATTTTGCTAGGGACCCATTAATATCCGTGAAAGTCCGGTTGACCTTTTTAAATGTTTATAATAAATTTTCATTTTGCTTTACATTATACAATAGATAGATAGATAATAGCTATTTATGTATCAAGGGGGCTTACTGGGACTATAATGCCTGAAGGTCGAAATAACCCGAGGGGCTGATTTGACCTGATGGGCATATAGTCCAGTAAGCCGTGGTACATACAATGCTTTATGTTTTACCCAAAAAGAGTTTTCAATGACTAATTACATTATTTATTCGCAATATAAAAAATAAGTTGCACCTGTACCTGTATACGTAAGTAGATAATGACTGGTGTTAAGTTTGACTTTGATGTTTCTGTCAGTTAGTCAGTTGGCATTTTTTATTTAACGATTTGCTCAAAATGGAAGAAATTCCACAAAATATAAGAAAAAAGGCCATAAAAGCGACCGAAAATCTTTTGCCAGTTAAATCAAGGCAACAGTATGATCGGGAGTATGGCATATTTGGTATTTGGAAAGATGCGAACGCAATTCTTCAAATAACCGAAAACGTTTTAATGGCATATTTCCAGGAACTGGTAAGTTATTGATTTTATTTTAATACATATGTTTAACAAACTTTATTATTTTTAGTCGGAAAAATACAGTCCGAACTCTCTTGGACCAAGTATTCCACTAAGGTCTACGTTGATGGTCTATGAAAATATAGACATTTCGCAATACCATCGTCTCATATCTTTTTTAAAAGTTAAGTCGAAAGGATACGTCCGAAGAAGTCTAAAGTTTTGGAAGAGAACAAATATTAAAATTTATTAAGAAGGCTCCTGATGATATCTACTTGGTACACAAAGTCATATTGGTAATGGGTGTTTTTGGAGGTTTAAGACGAGATGAGTTGGTCAAAATGACCATTGATGACATTGAAGATAGAGGAACAGTCTTGGTTATAAAGGTACCAGAAACTAAAACTTCAACTTCAAAAAGTTTTACTATCATTGAAGAAGATTTAGGCGCTTTAAATTTAATAAAAAATTACACAACATTAAGACCAGCTGGAATAAAGGAGCGAAGATTCTTTCTTACCTATAGAAAGGGTCGATGTACAGTACAACCCATTGGAAAAAATACCATAGGAAGCGTCCCAACATTGATCGCAAAATTTTTAAAACTGGATAATGCAGAAGCTACACCGGCCACTGTTTGCGTCGCACATCGTCAACTTTACTTGTTGAGGCAGGTGCTTCGTTTGAAACGCTAAAACGACATGGGAAATGGAAAAGCTCTTCAGTAGCTGAAGAGATATATAGAAGAAAGTATTTCATCCAAAAACAAAGTAGCCAAAATGATTGCCAATTCAGTTAATTCCGAGGTTAATTCCGTATCGACTATTGAAAATTCTTTAATGGACTGTTCTTCATAAAAATAGCGTTAGTGCTACCACCGCTCTACCATCACAAAAAACACCGACCATTCTATAGTGGGATCAGCTACATTTTCCGGGACATTTCAAAATTGTAATTTTTATTTTGGAAATAAAGTTTAATTTTTAGCATTGTTTAAAGAAAAAATTATTTTTTGTATAAACTTGATCTTTATTGTGAGAGAAATAAAATTGGATAAGCAATAAAATTTCCATATTAGCGCATTAGGAATTATAAGCAGGGCATTATCATAATGCCCGCTTATAATGCCCTAGGTGTGATAGCAGGTATTATTGCTATCATAACATATTCCGTTTCTAAGGTATTATAGATCAATAATAGATAGGTAAAACATAAATAAATATTTATTTGTTTATTTGTAATGATAAAATAACTCCATAGAACTGTAAACCAATTTTTTTTTACATGTAAACTACAAACCGGGGTAAACATTTAACCCACGAGATTTTTTCTCTTAAAATCGTTCTGAAAGCAGTAGTCCGACATATGAATACTCGAAATTTTTCGTTTTGTTATGCCAAAGGGAATGATGAAAACCAAATTTAATGTTATCAAGATTTAGTTAATTAAAAATTGATCTGTAAGTACTTAAAAACAGCCAAACCACTATTTAACAGACAAAAATTTATAACTATTTTTCTAAACAACCGATTTTTAAATTCCAACGGGGTTTTATAGGGAACACTAATGGTTTTAAGAAAAAATATACTATCGTGATGTTTTGCTAAAAAAGTCTATTATTTGGGCATTTGAAAATCCAAACAAATTAAAAATCCGATCAATGGAAAAAATCAAATAAATATTCATAAAATATTGGTTTTCAAGAATCTATTTTATTCCTCTTATGAAAAATATGAAAAAAGATGAATTTAACAGATATAAAAATATTTCAAAGTACAGTTACGATTTTACTTATTATTATTTACTTATTAAAATTTACTCGGGGATGATATCTACCCCGATTTGTAGTTATAGGGAAAATTATTCTTTGAAGCCAAAACATCAAAGGTTTATATGCAAGTGACCTATCTCATATATTGTATATTCTTTAAACTATGCCGAAACGTTGTGTACCCATTAACAAATAAAGACAATGGAAGTCCTAGATTTTAGTGCTATTCAAAAACAAAGTCTATATAAACTTTTTGCTTAAAATTAACCAATTGAATAACACCCTTTAATCTGGCCACATAATTAAGGTCTTGAATCTTAAATAAGCTTAGTAGCTAGTAGCTAAGTAGCTTATTTAGCTTACTTAGGATTTTCATTATTCCCATGTAGTACAGAAAATGGAGGTGGAAATTTTTTATTACATTTTAACTACAGGAATCGATGAAGAAAGTAATTTTAAGTAGAAAGTGTTCCATACAGTTTTTTCGTAAAACTAATATTTTTCGAGTTATTCGCGATTGAAAGTAAAAATTTTTCGACGAAAAAATCAACGTTTTTAATGGGTTTTTTACGAATTACTCTAAAAATATGCATTTTATCAAAAAAACTGTAAAGAGCAAAATTGTGGCTTATAAAAAAACTAGATTTTTTTTTTTAATTTCTCTACAACCAATACATACCGAGCTACGGCTTGTTAATCGTTAGCTTTTGTTCGTCAAATTCTAAATTTAAAAGATTCAAAGTCAAATAGCGGAAGAAGTTTGCATTTTGCAAGAAAAACATATAAGGTATTTTTTAAAGTATATAATAAGACCTTTCTTTTAAAAACAAAAAAATAGCATGAAAATTGTGCGAGCTGTGATAAAAATAAGGTCGGTTACCTACACAGTGGATTGCCATTGCCTTCTGTGAGGTGACGAGCTATGAAAATGTCCAATGGACAGTGCGGGGATCGAACTCGGGTCTTCACGGCTAAGAGGCTCTCTCAACTCAACTCAAAAAATAGCTTTATTCATACATAAATTTGTTACAATATCTTATGCTACATAATATATACAATGCATATATATATATATATATATATATATATATATATATATATATATATTATTTTTATATTTAGTATATAATAATAGTATATATTATATATATATATAATATGTATATTATATATATTACATTTGCCTTTTTAGGCCTTTTGGGCGCGGGCTAGTTGTTGCCCTAGGTAGCAACGATGAAAGCTATGCCCTTCAGAGCTTTCCGATAGTGATCTTTAAGCTCTCTTGGAATGTTCTTATTACCAGATGGTTTAAGAGAATATTTTTCCTGTTATGGATTATAGTATTTATTTTTATGCTTTTTGTCTTACTGGAAAAAGCTAAGGAAAAAACAGTTTGCTTTTGTTCAGGTACTTGAAAAAGTAGCGTTTTACCAATTAAAATTGGTAACTTTAAATTACATTTGTTTTTGTTTTAATTTTTCATTCATACTATATTTACATGTTATATTTTTTATTTATTTAATTTATACTATCATTTATTCTAATATTTACATATTGCACTCTTTATTTACAGGTATACATACACAATTAAAGTATAATTTAAAGTTACTTAAAAATAAAATTTTAATAACTAAAATTAAATTAAATATAGGTATATTGTTTTGGTTGAATAATTAATATGTTATTATTAGTTATAAATGATATATTAAGTTTAAAAATCGTATTTATCTATATTTTCTAGTAAAGAGACTATAGCCAAAGCTTTGTCTATTTTGGTTTCGTTATTTTTAACTATTGTTAAAATATCTTTTATAAATTTTAGGATTTCGGTAAATTTAGTATCTTTAGAACATTCCAATAAATCTTTCAGATCACTAACCTGCTCTACTGTGCTTAGTCTCTGTGCGTCAGATCTCTTTCCGTCAGTCTCATTTCCCAAGGCTGGAAATGCTCGTTTGAAGTTTTCCATAAGTGGTTGGGGGTCGGCATGGTGGAGCTAAGTTGCCCAGCTCGTACAGGTGGGCCACTTGCCCTGGCCATTTTCCAAGGATTGCTTGCTGGCTGTGGCGCTGGTACATATTGGATTTTTCTTTCTTCGATCTTGTTTATTTTAAATTGATAGACAGGGCAGTCTGTGCTGTTTGCCTTGTGGTTCCCATTACAGTTTATGCATTGTGTCGCATCTGGCGTGGGGCAGTTTTGTGTGTTGTGGCTTAAACTGCAGTGCATGCAGTGCACTTTTCTAAAACAATACGTAGGTCCCCATTGCTGGCACTTTTTGCACTGTATTATTCTTTTCTTGTTTTCTCTTTTTTCAAAGCACACTGCTGTGTTTTTTATATAACGTACTTGTTGTAATTTTTGAAGTGTCACTTCAGTTCCCGTAATTATCAAATATAAAGGTCTGTACTTTGTTTCTATATGGTAGATTTTCTTTACTTCGATGTTATGTTGGTTTTTTAGATCGTTTTGGATATCTTCTACTTCTGGTTTGTGGTCAAGACCCTTGATCATGAATGCATGCGTACGTTCGTCTGTTGTAGCATAGGTGTACCAGTTATTGTCTTCTGCAGTCTGGAGTTTCTGTTTAAGTAGTCTGTATTCCTCGATATCGTTAGCGTAGATTATTATTGAATTCTTTGCATATTTTAAGTAGAAGCCCTTTTTTAATACAGCTCTCATCTTTTCGTGGAAAAGTTTGGCATTTTCGGGGTTTTTTATTTGTCCCTCCATGATTATTGGTGGTGGCTTGTTCGTTCGTGTTTTTATGGGGTTTTTCTGCATCGTGGGTCTGTTTTGTGGTTGTATTCCTGTTGATTTCTTGTCTTCTTGTTACTGCTTGTGGTTGGTTCTTCGTCGTCTATATGGCTTGCAAGGGGTTGGTATCTGTTTTGTGTCGGAACAGGTACATATTTTCTCTTATGCAGTAGTGCGCTAAAGCTGTATTCTTCCGCTATTTGGTCCGTATGCATTTGTTCTTGTTGGTCATTTTCAAGTTGTGTTATTGAGGTAGTTTGGTCGTGCGTTCTAGGCCGCTTTTTCGAGTTTTCTGTGGTTTTTAGTTGTCTGTCTTGGTCTTCTATGTCTTCAGGGTTTTCACTATCAGATGATTCAAGTTGTAGAGGCTTGGTAGAGGTGATCCCGAAGGCACCCTGATGCGCTATTTTCCTTCCTGACGTGGTAGGTGTATCTGCCATGTTTACGGCTTTTGTCTGTATTGTTGTTTGTGTCGGATGATTTTTTCTTATATGCCTTGCGATGCTATTGACTCCAGGGATTTTCTGGTTGGCTTCGGGATATAAAAGGTTTTTACATTGTTCGCAAGTTTTGTAATTTTTAATAAGTAACTCAAAAAGTTTGGCTGCTTTATCCGGTGCCAGTTCTGGGGATGTTTTTAGTGCATTAAGCGTATGATCTTCTTGTGCGGCTCTTTTACTGTATATTTCAATATTTGATTTGTGTGCTTCTACTACATGTTTACATATATTCGCTTTCGTTGCTTTTTACGAGTTCTTGGCATGTAGTACAAAATTTAAAGATTTTTTTTTTACAAATTCTTTAGCTGTTTTCTTTTTGTATCTAACAAGTAGACCTTTGAATGCTTCGAGAATTTCTTGGGGGTGGGTTTCACTCTCTTCCTGTCTCGACATCTGGTGTAATTGTAATTTGGGTTTTTAGTCTTCTTTCGTCTGGAAAGGTAGTTTTTGGGGGTGGTTTATTCCACCCCTAATAATTTTCACTTGGGGGATGCTCAGTAGCATCCCCTTTATTGATTTTCCAAAAAAAAAATTAAATTTTCCGGGTAAGAAAAGTAGACGGCTAAGAGGTTGGTACGCTGCCACTACACCAACTCGCCACCCTAGAAGTTTAACCAAATTAAAATGCTTAATTTTAGAAAAATTGGAGCTTAAAGTGAAAAACGATTTTCCGCAATTTCGTAAAAATAGCCATTTTCTTCAAAACAACTCTAGCAATACTGGAAATACGAAAAAAGTGCTGTAGTACCGAATGATAGCTTTTTTGATAACAAAGACTTTTCATTACATAGATTTTTCTGTACAATAAATATTTGGCCAGATATGGCCCTTTAAAGCCTCTATTTACGAGCGAGCACCACCTTATTCTAGCCCTTTAAACTCATCACATTTTAAAACTAAGGGATTAAAAAGGATTTAATTTACATAGCCTTGTAGCTCTGAAAAAAACCCTACAAAATTATTTTTGAAAAAACTTTCTATCAATAAAACTAAAGGAGCTATGTTTAAAAAACCAATCAACTTTTTTTTCAAAAATTCGAATTGCCCACTTCGGAGCATAATATTCTATAAAACCGGTATACTTTATACTTTTACCGGTACAATTTTTGTATGTAATTCTACTTTCTTTTCCTATTTATATCTATTAGATTGGTTTATAAGAATTGCAATGTTGTAAGGGGTGGTTTTTTAGGATTGAAAATTTGGAAAAGAATGAAATTGGTAATATTTCAGGCAGTAATATTTTTAATTATTAAATCTGTCAAGCTATTAATTTTTTTGGGGAAAAATCTTTTTTTTTTAAATCAAGCAAGAATAAGGGTTGATTTTTAAGTGTTGAAATATTTTAAAATTGTACTCCAAAGCATAAAACAATCATTAATCAACTAATCCAAACCAACTTTTACTCATCTTAAGGTTTAAAATGTTATTCTATAAATTTTGACAATTAGGGGTAGTTTTCACCCTTAAAAAACAAACAGCACACATCACCATGGAATAGAATTTAAAGTAGAGGGTTAGAAGCGCCTTATTCCAAATATTTATGCAAATCGATGCAGGACAAAAAAAATGCGAGGTTTTGCCATTTTTTAGCTTCGTTTCCGGGACTATAATTAATTATGTATCATCAAATCGTTTTAATTTGTCAAAAAATTTTTTTTGGTAATCTCATAAGGGGTGGTTATTTAAGGGTTGAGTTATGGTAGTTAAATATTTATTATAACGTAAACTGTTAAATTTTTTTTTCTACAATAAATTTTAAAATAAAAAAAAAAAACATTTTTTTGTATTTTCGTTATTAAGGGTAATTTTTAAGGGTTAAAACGTTACAAATATAGTGTTAGATATAGCTCACAACATAAAAATAGATTAATTCTACATATTTAGCTATGATTTTAATTAAGATAAGGTCTATTTCTATGGTTTTTTAATTTTTAGCATAAGGGGTCGTTTTTACCCCCTAAAAATAAAAAGCACACCCTAAGCATATATAAACTTTGATCAAGAGGGTGAAAGCAACTTAATTCCAAAATTTCATAAAAATTGAAACTGTACAAAAAAATCGGTAGGTCAAACACCTTTTTTTTCCCCATCCACTGTACTAATAGTGGAGTCTGCAAGTTCCATTATTTTCACCCTGTACACCATTGTATATCGATCGCTATCTTAAAAAGGGTGGAAATGTGCACTGGCTAGGTGCATTGTAATACAACGCGTGCGTATTTCTCAAGTTGAAGGTTTCATATTGCTGCAATGTACGTTTTGATTACGATATTTCGTAATAGTTGTTCATACTAAATAACTGATAAATGCAATATGGACTGTAATATTTTCGAGTTTACAGCGCTTGTGTGACAAGATTTAATGTGTACTATGTCTCTGTCACTTTTCAGATTATCTATAACCTGATACCTTGTTCTTCTTTCTAAGTTGAGGTTAAACTTAAAACAATATTGCTTATGCATCGAAAGCCGGTATATAGGATTTTTCAATATCTCGAAACGTAAGTTATTGTTATGAAATTATTTTAAAATCTAATATTTTGCTAGAATTATTTATTATCGGTCGCTATTTTAAACTAAAATGTTTGTATATATTTTTTTTACTTTAACTAATTTAATTTAATAACAGTAATTAAGGGAAAAGTTAATGAATAAATAGAGTAACAACAATATTTTATCAATTTAAATGCTCAAGACAAGTTAAATCTGTTTTAAAAGTACAATATTGCTACATGGATGTTGTGTAAATACAGGAGTTACCAAGATGCAAAAAGGATGTTGAAAACATATTGCAGTGCTAAAAAAAATCCAAAAAATATAATATTAAAAAAAATGTCATTCATCGTAAATTATTTTGTTTCATAAAAAATACATTTTAGCACTTTTTATATGTTTTAGTGTTATGTTTGGAATATTACCCTGCATAATTAATAAATAATTTATAAATTTCGTTTGTTACGCATGAATTTGGTAAAAAAGATCAACGACTGCGACTCATTTTAAAAACAAGTTAAGCGCGCCAAAAGTAGTAACATCAGACCATATGGTTCTTTTTAAGTTATGAACCTTAAGTTGGTTCACAGGTTTGTGTTTAAAATTATTATGAGACTGCGTGCACAAATTATTAAAATATAATATAGAAAGAAAATTAGTAGGTGGTGGATACTTTTTTCATTAATATTTTTTAGTACAGACATGTTTTTAAAAAAGGTTGTGTTGGTATACGGCGTCCTAAAGTAAAATTAGCCAACTTTAGTACATGGTTAGAAGACAAAAATAAAACTTTTGGCAGCCAGTTGTTGTTATCGTTATTATGTCTTGCAATATTGTTATATGTTGTCCATTATTGTGTACTACACTGAGAAAACCGTCTTATTTAAATAAAGCACGATTAACATTATTTACTACAACAATTGAAGTCAATTCATAGATTTATTTTAGTAATAATAAGAATTTAACCAACTGCATCTTTGTTTTGGTATTTAGCAGAGATTATTATATATATATATATATATATATATATATATATATATATATATATATATATATATATATATATATATATATATATATATATATATATATATATATATATATATATATTTATTTATTTATTTTTGTTATTAAAATACATAATAAATTTTATTTATTAATAATAAAAGCAAAGTAAACTTAAATTTCTATTTCAGTGAATATTCAGTATTGTTCCAGAGTTATAGTACATCAAAGTCGGCTGAAAATTGTGTTACTCACACCCAAAGTTTAACGGAAAGTATAAGTAAAAAGTACTTTATTAATAAATGTAAGATTTTATTTTTTTAAGTTCACAGTGCAACAAAATACAGCAAAATGAATGTTTTAACAGGTACTGATTAAAAAAATTAGGTTTCGTTGACTACCTCATATGCGTCAGGTTCAAATTCTGCATCCCTTTCCATTTGATCGCTTAATTGTTTGGTATAAGTATTTTGGACACAGAGCTTTTCCAGGTATTAAAATTACTTCAAAGTTTTTTGCTTTATATATTTTGATGTTCAAAAAGAATTTTTCTCAATCCATTTTTAATTGGCTTTTTGTGTATATTTAAAGGGTCACAACACTTTCTGCCAAAAATGTGGTAATACTTTTCTAATTTAATTTTGTGATAGTGACAAATATTATTAATGTCTTTTTCAACCCTCAATTTTAATAAATTTTGCTCGTCCAAAGGAAGGTACAGTTTTATAGTCTTGTTTGTGGCACTGTTTACTAACAAGTTCTCCCACCAAACAATTCATATTGAAAAAAAAAATTAAACAAGCAAAAAAAAAACTAACATGCACTGCTCTAACCACAAATACACCACAGGAAGGAACTAAGAGCTACAGAGCACAATTTCTACTTTAATCAGTGGAGGGGGTTGTTCAAGTCTGTGCCTGCAGCTTTCTTGTCTCAACAAGCAAAGTGCGTAAACATGGAACTTTGTAAAAAACAATACTGAATATTCACTGAAATAGAAATTTAGGTTTACTTTGCCTTTATTATTAATGAATAAAATGTATCATGCATTTTAATAACAAATTTAAAAATTTGTCTTTAAAAATTAAAATTATTAACCCAATCATAATACTTATTTTAATTTTTAAAGACATGTTTTGTGCATTTTTACAGCAAGAATATTTTATTAAATAACTTTAATACAAATTTTACATTTTACATTCAATTTTTTACTAAATATTTGTTAAAAACACAGACTTACCATTGAAAAACGTTACGCGCAAGACTGCTTTTTTAGCCAAATTTGATGAACTAGAACTCTGGAACCAATTGAGTCTCAGTTACCAAATTTTTACCATATGTTTATACTATAAAGGGGTAGTCTCTGAATAAATTTCAGAATTTTTCACTTAGTCCCTTTTGAGATATTCTACTTTAAAAGTTGCCAAAATACGGTTTTAATGCAGTTTTAAAAAATTATATCTCAGGAAGGACAAATTTCCCAAAGTTGAAACTCTTATAGAAAGTAGTTCTATGGTAGGTCTTTAAAACAAAAAAATATCAAGTGTGAGTCTTCATTCCTTATAATAATTTTTCAGCACTGAATTTTAAGTTTTTAGAAAATTTATACTTTATATTTAAACATTTTTTTCTCCACTTACCTTACAACTTAGAATGTATTGTGTTTAATGTAAAATTTGTATTAAAGATATTTAATAAAATATTCTTGCTGTAAAAATACACAAAACATGTCAACATTAAAATAAGTATATGATTGGGTTAATAATTTTAATTTTTAAAGACAAATTTTTAAATTTGTTATTAAAATGCATGATACATTTAATTCATTAATAATAAAGCAAAGTAAATTTTCTATTTCAGTGAATATTCAGTATTGTTTTTAAAAGTTCCATGTTTAGGCACTTTGCTTGTTGAGACAAAGCTGCAGCACAGACTTGAAAAACCCCCCTCCACTGATTATTGTAGAAATTGTGCTCTGTAGCTCTTATTTCCCTTTTGTGGTGTATTTGTGGTTAGAGCAGTGTATGTTAGTTTTTTGCTTGTTTAATTTATTTTTTCCAATATTAATTGTTTTGGGGGGAACTTGTTAGTAAACAGTGCCACAAACAAATATAAAACTGTACCACACGAAATTCCTTTGGTGAGTGACCTTCCTTTGGACGAGCAAAATTTATTAAAATTGAGGGTTGAAAAAGACATTAATAATATTTGTCATTATCACAAAATTAAATATTTAGAAAAGTATTACCACATTTTTCAGAAGAGGTGACCCTTTAAATATACACAAAAACCCAAATTTAAAAAATGGATTGAAAAAAAATCTTTTTGAACATTAAAATATATAAAGCAGAAAAGTTTGAAGTAGTTTTAATACCTGAAAAAGCTCTGTGTCCAAAATGCTTTTCCAAAATATTTATACCAAACAATTAAGCGATCAAATGGAGACTGATGCAGAATTGGAATCTGACGCATATGAGGTAGTCAAGAAACCTTTTTTTTTTTTTTAATCGGGTACCTGTTAAAACATTCATTTGCTTTTTTTGCTGCACTGTGAACTTAAAAAAATAAAATCTTACATTTATTAATAAAGTACATTTTTACTTATACTTTCCGTTAAACTTTGGGTGTGAGTAACACAATTTCCAGAAAAATTTTAGTACTATAACTCTGGAACAATACTGAATATTCACTGAAATAGAAATTTAAGTTTACTTTGCTTTTATTATTAATAAATAAAATTTATTACGCATTTTAATAACAAATTTAAAAATTAAAATTATTTACCCAATGATAATATTTTAATTTTTAAAGATATGATTTGTGCATATTTACAGCAAGAATAATTTATTAAATAACTTTAATACAAAATTCACATTTTTCATACAATTTTTTACTAAATATTTGTTAAAAACAGACTTACCATTGAAAAACGTTAGCCACGAGACTGCTTATCCAGCCGAATTTGATGTACTATAATTCTGGAACCAATTAGGCAGCCCTAACAAAAAAACTGATTATGGTAAACAAACTTGCTGGAGGACAAACAACCCGCTTAGCAATTTACCTGCCTGTGCATTGTCCTGTTTTATAGTGATTTTTTTTGTTTCAAGTAGTTTAAAGTATTTTTTAAATATATTTATATTATTTGGGAGTCTTAGTAATGGTACTTATAGAGAATCAATCATGAGCGACTATTTTGTGAAGCTTGAAAATGCGGATGCCGCAAATCGATACAGACAAAAAACTTCCCGGGAAATTTAAATTTTTTGGATCCGTTTTGTTTAAAGAGTCGGATTTAAGTATGAATCCTGCTGACTTTCCCCGTTAGTGTTACTCAAATGGATATTGTCTCCTATTTAGTGCTTAAACAAGCTATTACACACAACAACAAATGAAAACCATGTGTTTTATGTTCCTGCACATAGTATGAAGTTTTTTGGGTGCAAAAATTTAAGACAAGGTGCTTTTAATAATTAAAACCACTGTACCAACCATGTTAAATTTAAATTGGATTTAAATAAATATTATTTTTTTAGAACATACAGTATGAACTTGTCGAATCTGTAACCCAGTGTTTCGGGAAATGTGGGCTCGTCACTTGTTTCAACTCACAATTTTGGGGTTAGTTTTTAAATTAAATAATAATTATTTACATTCTTTATTAGGTTTTGCTTGTAAAAAGGGGGAGCTCGTATCTGATTATTAAGTTTTGTTTATAGGTGGGTGTAAAGTTTTAAATAAAAAAAAATTAAATATAATAAAAATGTATATAATTTTAATAGGTATTTAGGTCATAAAGTAGAGCTTTATCAGGTGAATATTTCATGGCCTAGTAACTTATGAATGAGGCTATAAAGTATTTAGAACACAACTAAGATAATATACTAATTTCATACAAACTTCTATTGCTTCTAAGTGGTATTTTGGGGGAATTTAATTTTTTGTTTATTTGACTTAAAAACCTGTAAATTTTAACAGACTTGACCATTATCAGTAATGGCACCAAGTCTGTGTTATCTGTTGGTATTTTTATTTAATGATCGCTGCAAATAGTATCTTTTGTCTAGTAAAACTTTTTTGTTTTTCGTACAGTAAGTAGTACTATATTGTAGTACCTACCATATAATTAAGTAACCTTTATATCCCCTAGGTAGGTAAGTAGGTTTAAAGTGAGTGGACTTTTTACTCCACTGCGACCGCTCGGTCTTTGTAGCTCACACCTTTTATTTTTTTTCCCCAAAAGGATCAGACTTCTAATGAATCCGATATCAGATTGGGGGAGAGAGTTCTTATCTCCTCTTTCTCATGTCGCTATCGGACATGAGCACAATATATTCTGGGGTCTCTGACCCCGGAAAGTATGACGAGCAGACGATTTTGATCCGTCATCCCTCCTCTGCCGTCTAGTAACAGGGGACCTACCAGGTCCTTTTTACAGGAACCGAAAGTTTCTTCTGAGCCATATCTTCGGCCTTTCCCTATGAAACCGGTCGTATCGCTCTGTTTAAAGCCCTAACATACTTATATAATAGACTGTTTATTATTAAGCACTTAAAAGTCAAACATAAATTTTTACCATTATATTTTTAATTTGCGCAAAGCAAAGCAATATTTATGATTTTCCATTTTTTTCGTGATACATTTTAAAAACCCCTTGTTACAAACTATTAAACAGACTGTCGATAGATTCCGTAAAGCATCATTCTTATTTAAAATAGAAGGAATCCAAAAAACCACTCTATTCCTGTCTCCTATTAGCATTTATTACACAACAAAATGAAGGCATTAAAATTATTAACTTCATAAAAACCCTTTAAAAATTCCATTTTGCTTAAAAAAACCAAATTAAACCTGTCCCCCCCAAAGAGAATGAAATCAGCTGTTGTTGACAGTTCGTTAGACTGCCTTATTGAGTCTCAGTCCCCAAAATTTTTTATGATATGTTTATATTGTAGAGGGGTAGTCTCTGAATAAATTTCAGAATTTTTCACTTAGTTCCTTTTGAGATATTCTACTATGAAAGTTGCCAAAATACGGTCTTAGCAGTTTTAAAAAATTTTTCTCAGGAAAACAAATTTCCCAAAGTTGAAACTTTTACAGAAAGTAGTTCTATGGTAGGTCTTTACAAGAAAAAAATATCAAGTGTGAGTCTTCATTTCTTATAATAATTTTTTAGCACTGAACTTTACGTTTTAGGAAAATTTAAACTTTATATTTAAACATTTTTTTCCACTTACCTTACAACTTAGAATGTATTGTGTTTAACAAACAATCTAAAGAATTTAATTCTGGTGATTTTAGTTTTTATTTGCTCTTGATATCTTAAAAATTACATGAGTTATAACCATTTACGCCAAACTTGTTTTCAGCCAAAAAGCGGTTCCGAGACAAACTAAAAATGGCCGCCAAAAAAAAGTATAAGTGTAGTATAAACATATTTTATCCATATATTGTTTAGAGGTTATATTATTTGTCTTTTTGATTTATGTCATTAATAATTTGTCAATGTAATCAGAACGTCACGTTTTGCGAATTAAATTGTAATAAAAAATACCTTTTAAAGAAATAGGCTTTAATTCGCAAAACGTGACGTTCTGATTACATTGACTAAATGACATAAATCCCAAAGGGAATAATATAACCTCTAAAAAATATTACAATTTTACAAAATGGTAAATTTTTTACCAGGAAAGGGGAAAAGAAGGGTGGAATTAATTTTCCTTTTTACATATTTTATCCATATTTGTTTAGAGGTTTATTTGTCTTTTGATTTATGTCATTAAAATTTGTCAATGTAAACAGAAACTACGTTTTGCGGGAAATTTAAAATTTTAATAAAAATACCTTTTTTTAAAGAAATAGGCTTTAATTCGCAAAACGTGACGTTCTGATTAAATTGACCATTTATTAATGACATAAATCAAAAAGACAAATAATATTACCTTTAAACAATATATGGATAAAATATGTACACATTGTTTGAATTACCTCTTCTTTATCACATCCTGGTGTAACAAGAATGTACCATTTTGTAAAAATTCGTAATCTACCTTATTTAATGAAGATATAAGACTAAATTTTTTTACAAAAGATGAACACAAGCATTTAATTAAAACAACGCACCTTTTGAAAGACTAATAATGATTTTAAAAAGGGCAATCCCTAGTTCATCCAAAAACTGCTATATGTTAACGATAGTTGATAGGGTTTCCCCAAAATTTCCTGGGCTTTCGTTCCGACACATATAGTCAAACTGCTATAGAATGACTAAATAACATTCTTTTTTCGGGAAAGCCAGCTTTTATCATTAGACCGTGGAACCAGTTTTACTTCGAAGGAGTTTATTAATTACCTTCATTCTAAAGGCATTGCCTCAAGTAGAACAACCCATATAATCCCGAGGGAAATGGACAAGCTGAAAATACAACAGTACAATATTAAAGCAGTTACTTTAACACTTAAAACTAGAATTTGGACACTAGTAAATGGGGAAAAAGTTTTTCCAGATGCTTTTTATTCTGTAAGAAGTTTATGATTACAGCAACTAATAATACTCCACATAGACGTCTATTTTTAAATTTTCAACGTCGATCAACTAGTGGGAAAATCATTCCTTCATGGTTACAGAGTTCGCAAAAAATCTTATTAAAAGTTTGTTCGCAGAAGTAAATTTGACCCCTTTGGGAGAAGAAGTTACCCTTTTTCCCAAAACCAGACTACGCTTTGATGATATGAAAAAATTGAAAGAAATAAAAAGTTTAAAAAAAACCCCTTTTTAAAAACAAAAGAAAAAAGGGTTAACTTTAAACATAATTTTTTGAGGGTTTTTTTTTTTCCGAAAAAAAAAAAAAAAAAATTTTAAAAAAATTTTTAATTTTAAAATTAAATTAAAAATTAAAATTTAAAAAAATAATTTAAAATTTTAAAAATAAAAATTAAAAAAAAAAATTATTTAAAAATTTTAAAAAAATATTTTAAATTAATTTTAAAATATTTTATATATATTTTTAATTTATATTATTTTTTTAAAAAAATTATTTTATTTTATATATATATATATATATATATATATATATATATATATATATATATATATATATATATATATATATATATATATATATATATATATATATATATATATGGGTCAATCCATTAAAAATCACCCAGACCATGTTGCTCAACATTTTTTATTTTTCTAATTTTTCTAATTTCTAAAATAATACCGAACGTTGGTTTTTCTTGAATTACTTTTAAACTACTCGGTATAGTTTAATAAAAATTTTATGTGATAAACACTATAAAGGACCTCTTAAAATGATAACCTTAAAATACATTTACCTTGTTTACTTTACCAGGGGCGGACTAGGTTGTACACTTTAAAGCCTATATCTTTAACACCCTGTATGTTAAAGCCTCGAAAAAATAGTTTTGGATACCTGGGAAACCCTTTCACTAAAAAAAGGGACTCTTTTTCATTATCGATAAAAAGAACCGTTTTGGAGAAAAAATTAATAAACCAGCAATGTTTTTGGAATAAAAAGAAATGTGATATTTTTCTTTTTTTTTGCTCACCAAATTGCGATACCCGCAGGGTTGTAAAAAAA
>JAHBCN010016897.1:0-18978 GCA_019359885.1 Listronotus oregonensis | reverse complement strand
ACTGTAATGAAAATGTTAAATTCTAATTAATACATACCTAAAATTTTATTTTTCAAATATAAGAATAATGATATTTATATTATTTTTGAAAATTATATTCTTTGGTGATATTATTTTTATGTGGGCTGCCGGTCACTTGATTGATCCGGGTGAAGCGATCACACTTTCATTATTTTTGTATTTGAGTAACTAATTTACAAAAAAATTCTGGAATTTGGATAATTTTAAGTAAGTTTCAGTTTATTTATGCCAAAATTTTATTGAATAATGAAGCTCCGCCCCAAATATTTAATATTTTAGGTAGATGCTTAACAAGGTATTTTTTTAAAATTAAATTGTGCGTTTAAAAAAAAATTAAATACATTTTTTTAAAAAAGATGTTTTAGTTTATATTTTCATTTTCTTTAACACGTTATTTTTATTTACGCATAATTTGTGCTATTCGAGTGAATTGCTTTTAAACATTGCAATTTTAAAACTGATGATAAAATAAAGTGATATAAAAGTTGTTTTTTTAATTTACTCCGTCAAATGTAAAAGCTGCAAAAGTTCAAAAAACTATTACAACAAAAATAAAAAAATTTACTTACTAATAATTTATTTTTAAAATTAAGAAGGAAAATAAAGACTTTTTTTTAAGTATACAGGGTGATTAAGAACTTATTTTTAAAAAATTAATGGCACACACATGGCCCTGGGTAAGTTGGTCAATATCGATAAAAATAAATTTAAAAGCATTTAAACAATGGCAAATTGTACTAACATTTACTAAAATATTTAGCCAACTATATACTGAAACTTAAAAAAGGTGCAATGATCAATAATCGCTGGTCCGAACTGCTAATTACAAAACATAGTATATGCTGTGAATTTGCGACATATCTTTTTTCAGTGTTTTTATTTTAAAGTGATTTAATTGCGTTTTAAAGTATTGCTGTAAACGTCACCGAACTGACACATGGTTATATCAACCTAGAGTTAGTAGGCAATATGTTGCTTAAGCCGGTGTGACCTTTATTTGTGGGGTTTTTTAAAAAAAATGAGACTTATTGCGTCAAAGTAGGAAAAACTAAAGTATTGCGAAATCCTTTAAGCATTAGCGGTAACAGTTTAAATGGTAATAAATTAAGACCATAAGGTGGATGTAAGGAGTATAAGGTGGATGTAAATGCATTTTTTCGATAACATTTGCAATTAATTAAGCAATATGTCGTCGGGCGTTATCGTTTAACAGAATGATAGTCTTGATTAAGCAGTTTCTTCTTTTTGCACAAAATGCAGGTTTACCTTGTTGATTAAGCAAGTTAAAATAATAAAGAACATAAATGGTACGTCATCCACTCAAAAAATTGCCCAAGAGTAAACTCTTGCTATGTCGAAATACGGTGGCCATTACTTCACCGGCTGGGGGCACAACATTAGCTTTTTAAATTGGAGAAGTTTAAGGGGCTCCACTCTAGACTTAATCTTTTTTATTTTGGCGTAAAATGATTGACCTAAAATACAAATTTTGTAGACGGTAAGTAAGTATTTTAAATACATCTTCTTTATCTTAATATAATCTAAAAGCTCAGTAGAGACTTAACGCGTCGCTGTTTGGGTAGCAATCTGGGTACCCAACTTTTCGTTAAAGCTGATGAAAATTGATGGTGTTCCCTACGCTACAAATAGTTATTGTAATGTTTGACACATAGGTGAATTTTCTTTCTTGTGCTCAAAAACTTGACAAAGAATTTTTTTTCTACACTATCGACATCTATGTAAAATATTTAACTTCTTCCATTTGTGATATAATATATTATTTCTTCTTACCATATAATAAAAAGTATACAGGTGACTGGAGCTTGTTTAGTCTAGGTTAAAAAATAACACCTAAATTTTGGTTCCATTGTCTTTATTTATTGATTGATACACAAAGTTTCGGTTAGTGATGTATCTCCAACCGTTTTCAACCACAACTAAAAACTTTTCTTAAAAGCTGCGACCTTATAATATACTATCCGTTGTTCACCGAAGCTTGATTGTTTGCAATTATTAGCTTCTTTAATTTTTTTTCCAGTGGGTTTATTTATGAATAATTTTTGCTTCCGACCCTTGCATGCCGTGTTGTTTTGACCATGCGTGTTCGGCAATCCCTGATTTCGACGTTTCACCTCATTCCGTATGTTCAAGTGGTCTTTTAGTTTTCCCGATGTATACCTCACACATTCATAGGGACTTTGGTAGATACAGTCATTTTTTGAAACATTGTGTCTTGTCTTAGTAAGAATACTTTTCAGAGTGGTTTGGGATTTATATTCTGTTTTAATATTATACCTATTCGCTATTCTGCGGATCTTTTCTTAAGTTCCTTTAATATACGGAATAGTCATAAATATTTGGTCCTGTGGAGTCTTATTTAAATTAGAGTTTTTTTGTTTTATCTTGATATTTATCGATTGATTCTTTAACCAATCTATCATTGTAGCCGTTTTGCTTGAGATTCCTAGTTATATTATTTATTTCGGCTTGCAGAGATTCCTTATTGTTACATAAGGTCACTGCGCGGTTATATAGAGTACGTATGACTTCTTGCTTCGTTTTGTTAGAGTGATTGGAATTCTGGTGTAAATATTGTCCAGAGTGTGAGTAGGTTTTTTGTATACTGAGGTTTGTATATGTCCATTATTTCGTTTAACTAAAACGTCGAAAAAAGGTAAAACCGAATTTGGTCCTTTTTCATTGTGAATTTAACACAGGGTCGAAGACAATTTGAAAGTTTTAAGAAACCTTCAAGTTCTTCGTCATTACCTGTCCATACAATAAAGGTATCGTTAACATATCGTAGCCAAACTTTTAGTTTGATTAGTGCAGTTTTAATTGCGTGTTTCTCCAACCATTCCATATAAATATTTGCTACCACTGGAGAGAGCGATGAACCCATGGGAAGTCCATCGTTCTGCGCATATTACTCATTTTTCACTTAAAAGTAAGAACTACGGAGGCACAGCTCCAACAACTCCATTATTCCATCCAGCGGCAGGGTGGTACATTCTATCAAGGTATGATCTTCGTTGAGCTTGGCCCGAATGATGCTTAACGGTTCAATGTATTTAGCAAACCTAGTGTCGACATTCCGAATATCTGGCTGCCATTTCTGAAATGTGAAAAGTCGGTCAAGCATCGGTGAACAAGGGATAGTATATAAGGTCGTAGCTTTTAAGAATAGTTTTCAGTTATCACTTAAAAACGGTTGGGGATACAAGATACATCACTAACCGAAACTTTGTATATCGATAAACAAATAAAGACAATGAAAGTCCAAGATTTTAGTGTTATTGAAAGCATTACACTGTCTAAAACTTAAAAAAAAAATTAAAAAATAACTATTCAGATACATGCCAATACCTTTCAAAAAGCTTATAAGTTTTCGAATCCCTCAACTAACAACTTTAGAACCTTTTAGACTGTGTATTAAAACTTCATAAGTAACCATTTTCGTTAACACTACAATAAAAATAGCATATGAGAACCCAAGTGAGAAAATTAATTTTAGACTTTAAAATACATATTCATTGAAGCAAAGAGCGACTTAACCCTTTCCACAAACAATAAACTTTTATCCAATTAGATTAGGGCAGAGTCTTCAACTTAAACTATACAGCACAGGACTGTGCAACTATGCCGGTTAAACTTGAATGTCTAATCCCATCCAGACGAACGAGTTTCTCTGGCAAACGTCACTCACAATCACGTTTATTTTGTTCCAGACAAAGTAAATGAAGCAAAAAGATGTACGAGTATGTTTGAATAGAGTTTTGGCACAGAGCGTATCAAGGTTTTCTTAATCTCGTCTGCTAACAATAAGTTAAAGTTCCTACGTAAATATTTATAATTTAAATATTGCTCTTTTAATGTTAAATTACAATTACAAATATGTTATGTTTACAGGGTAGGTCAGACTGTGTTGAGCAGGGTTTCCCAACCTCTCCCATTTTTTTATAATAACTAAATTATTTATTTAAATTTTAAATAGGTACAATACAGATACAATGTATTTATTTATTATGGATGTTTAATAGACGAGTAGGAACACTTTTATCATTAATTACTTTCACATTTCTTGGTTTTCTTTTAATTACACATATCATTCTATTAAAATTTATTATTTATTTAAATTATATTTTATAATTAGATAAAATCTAACAACTTTTAAAGTAATTTTAAAACAAATAAATAAAAACTTTTAAAGTACTAATGAGATACGTAAGCTTGCATGCTCTGTACCAGTTCGATTCTGGGTTCAGTCTTTGCTAGAGCTATGGTTAAATCGCTATCGACGGCAAGACGATTTCTCTGTATAGCTTTTATTAAATAAAACTAGAGCTAAAAAACCTGTTTTGTATAAATAGGTGGACTCACATCAATAAGTGGATTAAAAAAAATCGTTTGATCCAAAATTTCTCCAATGTCAAGAGATGAAAGTCGTCTTTTATGGTTCAGTCAGCCTTCATTTTTAAATTTTTTTTCTGATCTTCTTCAGGTAATTGTAAGACATCCACACAAATGAGTTTCTGGTCATGTGCCATATTGGTGATTCGCAATTAACCTCTCGATAGTATCGGTAAAATTCGTTTTCCAACGCTTGTAAATAAGTTTCTATTTTAAATTTTAAATCTTTATACAGTTTTTGTATATTAATTGCTTCGGATAGCCGTAAAAAAATACATTTTCAGCAGATACCTTATTGTTCCAAAGTTGAAGCTTTAATATGAACCCCTGAATATGATCATAGTTACTAATAAAAGTGCCATTTCTGCCCTAAAGTTTTAAGTTTAGCTGATTCAGGGCTTTAGATATATCAGCCAAATAGGGTAGCTTCCACTGAAATTTTTCATTTTTGAATAGTTGCATAAAATGATTATGTCCTTAAATTGAAGAAAAAGGATGACCTTTCCTCTTAATTCATATCACACGTAGTGTTGTGACTTGTATAGCAGCGATTGAATGGCAATTCGGAAAAGTTAATTTACCTACACATAAAAAAGATTTTTTTCTATAACGCAAACGTACCTATTACGCCCCCTGACATTTCTCTACGCCCCCTAGGGGAGCGTGTCCCCCTGGTTGGGAAGTCCTTGTGTAGAGTCACCCGACAAGGACTGGCCAGGGCCATATTAGTGACTATTGTCAATTTAAAAAAAAAGTGAAATAGTCATTTAATTATTAATTTAAAAACGACTTAACAAATAAGTTGCCCCATTAAAAAATGGTTGGTAACCACTCTATATATAAACTAATATAAAAATTTGGCATAAAAATCTAAAAAAAATAATTTGATATATTTTAAAAGTTGAGGTTTTAGTTGTTAAGATTTAAGTTTAAAGAAAAAAAATATATTTGCCTGGTTTATAGCATACAGTTTTAAATTGTTTTCAAAAATATTAGTATTTGGCAGTCAGAAAGATAAAGGTTACGATAATTGAACAATATATTATTTTTAATAAATTATATAGGATGTTTAAAAAACTGTGCAAGTGTTAGTTTAAATTAAAAAATAACAATTTTTAAAATAAAATATACCTGCAATATGTAAGTAGCTGGTAATAAAAATTATCTTTAATTTTGACATTTTAAATAGAGTATATTACATTGACAAAAAGTAATAGCGGTCCTTTTCTAAACTGAAAAAGTCATATTTGAACAAAACCCACACGATAGTTGCTTAGTAAGAACTAACTTGTTTCCCATTGTCCACAATTTTGTTTCACTCTTTATTGACTTAAGTTTTTAACTTATTTGTCTATTTTAATAAATGTTCTTTGTTTATTAATACAGCCAATTTTTTCATTAATACGGGTAGATCAGTAAAAAACTTCTCAAAATGGAACAAAATTGTGAACTTGGTCTAATTTTAAGAGGCCAAGATTTTTGTAAAGGAACTTGGCCCTTATATTACATAAGTGTTTTTGGTGATTCATTTTCTCCTTTTTAGGTGTGTAATAAATGGAAAAAATGGGAGAAAGGGGGATTTCATGTTTTTTTTTTTCAGTATACCCTGTTTTATAGGTAGAACCTAAACTTTAGACTGAATAAGAAGTGCCAAAAATGCTTATTTTAATGTCCGTTTAATTGCGCCTGGTTTGAAGTCTAATGGGTAAATGTAACATTTTCTTTGTTAGGTGCATAAAATCCTGCCTAAATATTAAATTCTAAGACAGGTATGAACTCAGGTTCAATCAGATTCTAAAAAACTCACTAAATATACGCCATTACAGACCTATTTCAGAACGTACCGAGTAAAAATGTGCAGTTTTTGAATTTTTTTCTTTACTGTGTCTTAAAACATAGATACAAATTACAAGTTTCTACTCCATCGGGAAGTGCTCCATAATTTTGATGAGTCAATAAGTCAGTCAGTCAGAAAAATACTCGATTTTCAAAATCAAATATCTCAGAGATGAATAGTCATAACTTTTTTAAGTTTACAGGTAATAACAGTAGTTATATGAATTTACATACCAAATTTCATACCTTTATGTGAAACGAGACCGAAGTTACGATAGCGAGAAAAATAGGATAAAATATTTTGTTTAAAATACAAATATTTATGCGGAAGGGCCAAACTTGGCCTGGCGCACTACCATGCGCTAAAAATAAAAAGTAACATAATTTTTTAATAACAGAAATAAAATTGCTTAACTCATACCTCTTTTATTATACCTACCTTACCTCATTAATTACTCATCTATTAATTACTTTTTTTAATTGATACCCTATTTTTCTTAATTAAAGTACGCCTGAGCGTGTTTAAATAATTTTTCAGACACGCGCGTTTTAAAGGTTACCATAGTACATTAATCAAAAACACGAGAAATGTGAATCTAAGATGACATTGCCAACCTTTGACCTTGAATTAAGGCACATGTCATGAATACTTCATAACGTTAAATAAAATATAACTATAACAAATATTTTAAAAGCTTTATAAATAATTAAAGCATTCGTGGATAACTGGTCTTTAAAACACTTGCTTTATTTCGGGAACTCCGGCTACGCCGTCGTGCTCGAAAAATCGCGAGTGTTTTAAAGACCTTAGTATTCACTAATACTTTCATATACTACTTTGTCAAACAGCCTGGGTGAAACATTTGGTGTATTGATTTAAGCCTTTTAATAAGTTTAGGTGATGTGATAAATGGACAATAATTGTAAAATCTGAACTATTTTCTAGTTCTTGAAATCGAGAAACCAGGTAAAACTATTTTTTGCAAATTTTCCTGTCGTTTCATATTTAAATAAATTTGTTCCATTTTGCCAAAAAGACGGTTTAACTTGGACACAAAAATCTTCCAATCCTGTACAGTATATTTGGCATTTACTATTTACTGTAAAAACAATGTTAATGACCCAACATTTTGGTTAGTTGTGGTTAGTTTCTCCGTTAATTGGTAAGAAGTATAAAAATAATCTTGATATTAAAATTTTTCTTTAGTAATTCATTTAATGTTCATGCCATTTAAAACACGACGACTGATTGTTACAGATTGGCAAGTGGCAAATAATTGCAGTACAGAATGGATTATTTTTGTTTCAGGTTTTAATATAGTTTACTTCTCAATGAAAAAATGCATATCTATTCAAACTGACATAAAAATTGTCGATAGTAATTAAATATTATTACACTTCACGAACTGGACATTCAGTTCACGAAATGGACAACTACGCCAAAGTGCGTGCGAAATATATAACCCGAAATAGTACGACTGCTCTATTTCTTGGTGACCGTTGCTAAATCACGCCTAACAAGATGTTATTTTAAAAAACATCTTTGTAGTCAATAAGTTAATAATACAAATTTTCTATATTAAGGCACCATTGGTACTGTAAATAATAATTTTGACTTTATGTACATTTATATTAAAACAAATAATATAATCTAAACTTCAATTTATATACGAAGTAAGCCGAGAGCGACCTAACCCATTCCACAAACAATAAACTTTCATCCAATTAGATTAAGGACAGAGCCTTCAACTTCAACTGTACGACACGGGACTGTGCAACTATGCCAGTTAAACTTGAATGTCTAATCCTATCCAAAGCAACGAGTTTGTCTGGAAAACGTCACTCACAATTATGTTTATTTTGTTTCAGACAAAATAAATAAAAGAAAAAATAAACGCGCGTATGTTTGAATATTGTTTCAGCACACAAGACATACAAGTGTGGAGAATCTGGTACATTCAATTTAGGTTTTTACACTCTGACTGGCAGAAATGCTGCACCTTATGAAAGTATTATTGTTTTCAACCATCTTGAATTTATATGTATGCAGTTTGTTACAGAACCACTACAAGTTGGATTAAATATTATAAATATTATTTTTTTCTAACATAACAAATAATTAAAATTGCTATTTTGTATTAAGAGTGCAAAGTGATACATTGCCGCTCTGAGCGAGAAGTTTAACTATCTTGCGAGAGCGGCAATCTTACTTTGCACTTGAATTACACAAATGTTTTTTTCTACAACCGCAGATTTTATAAAAACATTTCGTAAAAATTAATGATTATCGATAATCTTAAATTTGACAGTTTAAAAACACCCACACCTGTCAAAAACAACAGTTAATAGTTATTTATAATATAACTGTTAAAAGTATAATTTTAAGGCACAAATGTGAAAGTTAGCAGAATGAGCGAAGCGAGTATTGCAACTCACATAAGTCCCTTAAATAGTATATTACATACCCAGGTGGAAAGTGTTTTATTTCTGTCGAGAGATGCGTTAGTAGACCGAGGCGCAGCCGAGGTCTACTATACTTCTCGAGACAGAAATGAAACTTTCCACCGAGGTTTGTATACTATTTTATTTACAACCACTTTATTCATTTCCTATAATTTTAAATTGAATTATTATTATTTTAGTTTTCCTTCTTCCTCTTCTTTCTTTTTCTTTCTCTTTTTTTCCACTCTACTAAAATTTGGAAATAATGATGATGGCACACCCGAACGTAAAGTTATCCGGAGGTAAAATACCCCTCCATTCGGTTCTCCGGGCAAGGGGTACATTTGGGGGGCCACCATCGAAACGTCCAATATCCTTCACAAATATATGTGGGCTTAACTCCAACGTAAACTCTGTTCACCATTATCTTCAATCCTCCAAACCCCACATACTATTTCTCACCAAAACCCAAGTAAGTCCCAAAACAGCAACCAACCACCTCCTTTTCCCAGGTTATGAACTCATTTCATCTTTTCGACCCCATGGCGGCGTTTGTGCTTACGTTCGCAACGACCTGGCTTGTGCTAGGGTTTCTAACCTCGAATCGGGTAGGCCTGATATTCTTTGGCTTAAACTTTCTTTCAGATCTTCTACCAAATTTATCTGCTGTATATACCGGTCCCCATCCGACAATTCCTACAATGAGCTCTTTGATTTCCTTTCAATAAAGATCGACAATATTATTTCCCAGTTTCCATTGGCCGAAGTAATCGTTCTCGTGGATTTTAATGTTCATAATAAGGATTGACTAGGATCCACAAAAACTGATACACAAGGCAGAGCAGCAGAAAATTTCGCAATCAGCAACTCGCTCACCAATCTAATTATGGAACCTACCTACTTTCCTAGGGTTCCCACCTATAATTCTAACCTCCTAGATCTCTTTCTTACTTCCACCCCCGAACTTTATCAAGCATCAGTAACTGCTCCCCTTGGTCGCTCTGACCATGGTTTGTCACCGATATGCGGTTGGGAGCAGTGCTCAAATGAGTGGAGTAAGCTCCACTCATTTTGAGGCAACTGAAAGCATGCCGCCACGAACCGTCTGGCACTACAATTCGGCCGACTGGGATGGTTTGAGAGATTTCTTTGCCAGCTACCCTTGGGATCCTACCTGCTTTTCTACTTTCGATCCTTCCGAAATTTGTAAACAAATTACGGAAACAATTCAACTAGGCATTGAGACCTATATTCCCCACACTAAAAAGAACCCCATAACTTTAAATCACAAACCGTGGTTTTCTAAATCCTGTGACAAAGCCAGACTTTTAAAAATTTAAGCACACAAAAAGTTTCTTCAAAACCCCAGTCCCAAAAATCGACAGGCTAGCATCGAAGCGAGAAATCAGTATAATCAGACCATCTCAGAAGCAAAAGACCATTTTAACAATCGAATAAAAGATAAAGTTCTCTCTTGCTCAAATGGCAGTAAAGCTTTCTGGTCCTTTGCCAAAAATATTAGTCAGAACTTTTGCACAAATTCTTTTCCACCCCTAATCTCTGAAGATGGAATTGTCTCTACCTCCAAAGGAAAAGCCGAACTATTTGCCAAACAATTTCCTGCCAATTCTACGCTTAATCCTCCTACTAATCTTTCCCTTCCAACAGTTGTCCCTGTTTCTCATAAAATGTCCGATGTAATTTTTAAAGTTAAACAGATCAAGCGTATTCTTTCTTCTCTTAATACTAAAAAATCGTCTGGGCTGGATGGCATACCAGCAATCGTCTTAAAAAGATGTGCTCCCGAGCTTGCACCCATCTTAACTTGCCTCTTTCGAATCTCTTACGACACGGGCATTTTCCCGGAGAGTTGGAAAGCTGCACGTGTGCAACCTGTCCCAAAAAAGGATCCAAAGTCTCCCATCCAACTATAGACCTATATCTCTTCTTTCAGTTGTTTGCAAAGTAATGGAAAAATTCATTAATTCCCAAATCTTAAAGTATCTGGAAAAACATAAGATCTTACATGATAGACAATATGGATTCCGTCACAGTAGATCCACAGCTGATCTTCTTTCCTTTGTCTCACACAACTGGAACAAGTCCCTTGAGTTTCTTGGTGAATCCCAGATCGTTGCTCTTGACATATCCAAAGCTTTCGATCAGGTCTGGCATGATGGGCTTCTTAACAAACTTCCTTCTTACGGTCTTCCACCTAAGCTTTGCTCTCGGCTTTCCAGTTTCCTTTCTAATCGACGTATATCAGTTAGTGTAGATGGTCATTCCTCCAGCTTCTACCAAATTAATGCTGGGGTGCCCCAGGGCTCAGTGCTGGCACCCACGCTGTTTCTTCTACACATTAACGATCTTCTCTTCCACAATCAATCCCATTCATAGTTTTGCTGACGATAGTACCCTCCACTCTAGTATTCAATTTCTTAAGCCACCGTGTAATCCTGATTTCGAAAACAAGCGCAGGTCAATGCAGATATCTCTTTCACAAGACCTCAAACTTATCTTAGATTGGGGCGCCAAAAATCTTGTTCAGTTTAATGCCTCGAAAACACAGTCATGTTCCCTGTCGCGAAAAAAGTCTGCAAATGCTCATCCCTTACATATGAGCGGCCAAGTTCTGCAGAACAAAGAGTCGTTTAATCTTGTCGGCGTTACTTTTGAGAATAACCTTAACTGGCACAAACACATTTTATCCATAGCTTCGGCAGCTTCAAAAAAGATTGGATTTCTCTTCCGAGCCAGAAAATATTTCTCTTCTTCCAATTTGTACACTTTGTATGTATCCCAAATCAGACCCTCTTTAGAATATTGTTCTCATGTCTGGGGAATGGCATCACCTACAACACTTAGCATTCTGG
Organism: Listronotus oregonensis; assembly: GCA_019359885.1. NCBI lineage: Eukaryota > Metazoa > Arthropoda > Insecta > Coleoptera > Curculionidae > Listronotus > Listronotus oregonensis. The sequence continues at coordinate 7,396 of JAHBCN010016897.1, read as the reverse complement.
ACTCCATTCAAAGAAGAGCCGTTCGTCTTATTAATGATCCAACGCTTACAGAAAGGCTTCCTCTTCTTGCCCACCGTCGAGCTGTAGGGGATCTGTCGCTCTTCTATAGGTATTTTCACGGCTTCTGCTCGGAGGAGTTGGCCAGTATAATTCCTTCTCTGGCAGCTCCCAACAGAGCAACACGTAGTGCAACTTTTATGCATCCTTTTACAGTTCAGTTAGAGAGGCCCCGAACTTCCCGCTTTCTTCGTTCCTTCATCCCTAGAGTGTCAAGACTATGGAACCTGCTGCCCGCAGAAGTTTTTCCTTCTCCTCCCAATCTTCAAAAATTTAAGTCCCGTGTAAACAAACTCTCTCACCATACTGAAGACACCCACGGTACGTTAGTACTTAGGCATCAGCCTTCGTGGACTGTCCCAAGATAAAAAAAATGAAAATTGATCCGGTAATAATTTTATAAGCCGGCCGTGCTTCGCAATTTGTATCGTTGTCATGGTAACAGGTTGTCAAAGTGTCAATACATACAGTGTAAGATGGACGCTTTAAATTTAAATAGTAATTTGTTTTAATTTGGCAAATCCAAGAAAAAAATGTTATCAGATAAGGAATTTGGGTTTGCTGCTACTCCACCAGAAATTCGAGAATATTATTATTATTATTAGAATGCGTATGTTCATGTGTCATTATACCATTTTAAAATATGAATATTCAATGAAATTATAAAAAAATACTTTCCAACCGGGTGGAATGTGAGCACTTTCCACCCGGGTGGAAAGTAAAAGTCAAAAAACGTCAACTTTCCACCTTTCAAAGATAGGTGAAATGTCATTAACTTTTAACACAAATATTATACAAATTAAATTATTTAAAAATTGGAAGATATAGTTTTACATAGCATTATTAAAGTTGGCATTTATTAATGAATTCTAACAACCGTTGTTGCCGCAATTTTAAGGCATCTAGATAGTGTTTAAAATTGAATTTTAAACACGTTTGTAAAAAAAAAAACAGTTTTACTGTTTACACTTTTTTAGTCAATAAACCGTTTGTTATCGTGAGTGTAATTAAGGACTAGGTGTTTGGTATGAATTCTGGTGTAAACTAGTTTTCACCTAATTATTCTTACTTTTGAGGTAGTAAAGTTAAATGCATTTTTACTTTAAGACCTAAAGTTGTTTGTCTATAAACATAACTATAAAACCACTTTTAATTTCTGAAATAAGTCTAAAACGCATTAGGTATAAAAATCAAATACCGAACTTATTTACTCTTAGTTCCACTTTTTAGTCCTACACTTACCTACTCTGTCCTACTACTCTACTCTAAACTTCATAACAAACAGACCTAATAAAAGTTAATTTTCTTATATCAATGTGACTGGGGTGTTTTATTAAAATAAGGCATCCCTTTCTTCTCATTTAACTAAAAACCTATGAATAAGAAATTATATGTGGAGCTGACAGCTAAACACGAGCTCCCTGTTATCCCGATCGTATATTAGTTCTGCATCCATGATTACAGGGTATTCGAAGTTAAAACTTTTACTGTTTTTAAAATGTAATGAAAATTATTTTTATTTCATCGTGGACAAATTTGTTATTCAGTGTGCAACTGAAAAATCTAACCTAAATATGAGATTAAAAGGCCTAATATTTCCCTGTCAAATAAGCAGTTTTTCATTCTTCATTATTATTTACCATCAGAAAATTACTTTGGTACAGTGACGGCCATTAAATGTTGGGCAAAAAAATTGTCAAATTTCGACTTTCTGCCATTTTTTGTAAAAATTTTTAAAACCTTGTTTTACTTTTAATTACTATAAATAAAGCAAAAGGTAAAAGAAAATATTTATATTTTATAAAAACTAACAAATTAATAAATTAGTTACTAATGTAATAAATTCAAACCAACCTAAATAAATTTAATGTTTTATTGCGACCCCGTTTTTTCTAAGACAGAGTTGAGCCTTTCAGGCATCGAATGGACCAAAGCCCGGGAGTAGCCAGATTTCCTCGTAACTCATTTCACTCCTCTAAAATTTTATCCTTAAGTTTGTTTAAATTTTGCTGCCTAAACTCATTTTCCCTATTAACTTTTCTAACTAATAAGTCCCAAACATTTTCCAAAACATTTAAATCCGGACCACGTGCGGGCCACGGTAAAACCCTGATACGCTGCTCTTCCATCCATTTATCGACTTGCCGGGCCGTATGAACGGGACACTTATCTTGCTGAAACATAAAATTTCTTTCTGGAAATCGATCCAGTACAAAAGGATATATATCTCCGCATTGAACCTTCCTTGGATAAAATAGCATACATCCAGTTCTTGTGCACTCAGCCACTCCCAAACATTTACCGAATATCGCCCACTACTTCTGTCCTTTTGGGTATTGGGTTCATCAAATTGTGCTCCTTGAGGCCTGTATACCTTAAGTGTTCCATTGTAGCACGACTAAAGCACTTTTTCATCGGTGAATATTATATTTTTTTCCAAAAAATCTGAGGTTCCAAGTAAAATTGTAGGGCAAATACAATGCGTTGTTTTTCATTTGCATTTGTTAAAAACGGTTTCAAGGCTGCCGGGTGGCAGCGCAATTCGGATATTTGCCTTATTCTCCGCCGTGCCGTTCTAACCGATGCTGAGAAATTGCTTTCCGTTTTTGCTGTAACTACAGATTTAAATGGTTGGTTTCTCAAAACATTAACTAAATTATTGTCTTGTTCTTGATTCGATAGTTTGGGGCGACCACTTCCAGCTCTTCTCTCAAAGGAGTGTGTTTCATGTAATTTTTTTTAGCAAATTGAATAATACCCTTTGGGATGTTAGGCTTTTCCGCCACATCCCTTTCTGGCCAACCTCTCTGCCCAATATAATAAATAAACAATACTTTTTAATCCAAAGTTAAGTTTGGCATAAAAAATATTTTTAGACACTGACAACGGACACCTGTTTCTTTATTAGGTTTTTCAACAGGTATTTATATTCAGTAGAAGGTGGCACGAAAGGGAAAAAGAATTGCCCAAGATTTAATAGCCTTTACTGTACATAATTTTTAAATAAAGTTGCATACCAAACCAATAATATTTTACCTAAACTCATAAGCAAACAAAGTAAAAATAGGTCGAGAAAGAAAAGAGGAAAAGATCAATGAATCTGTGGAACATGTATTATGTTATGCATATTATAGGTTAGATAGGAAGAAGATTGAGCAAATAATTCAGGACAGCACAGTTTTTATAAAAATAAAATAGATGCTACCTATGCTTTGTAATATTTATTAAAAGATATTACCCATAAGTCTATGACACATGTTTCATAAAGTGTTTGGTTTAGGTAGAAATTTCACATGGTTGTCTAAATAGGATGGATAAGTAAGTAATCGACTGATTGCCTGACCTACCTGGGTACACCAGGTACTGTGCACACAGAAAAAGGTGAGGAAAAATGTTTTTCCAAGTGTTTGATTGAAAAGTCAGCAAAGACCATTCAAAAGTTAAGTTGGTTTAGAATAAAAACTAAAAAAGGCATTTACTTTGAAAGGGTTAATTTTGAACCAAACAACCCCAAGGTTGTGATTCTAAGAATAAAAACAAGTATTTGATTTAAGCTGACATTTTAATAGCGTCCTAATTATATATATTAAAAAATATTTGCAAAAAGGAAATAACTTTTTTTCGGAGTTTAACAATTGGCAATCATTAAAATAATCATTAGTCAAAAGAGACACATCGTTAATAAAACATATATCACATTTTGCGAGTATAAGTGGAATTTTAAAATTAAAAGTGTTTTATTATATTTAGTAATTTAATTATTGCTCTAGTTTAAGTTATCTTTTCACGTATAACACAAATGAACACTCGCAAATTTAATTTAGTTTTGTCCTGGTTGAATAACGCGATTTGCCACAATACGTCGAAAAGAGAATACGAAATGACGGAAACAACAAAAATCCTACCGGATATTGATGAGCCAGCCACAATGAGCTTCACAAAGCAAAATGTTACATGCGAGCGGCTGCTCTTATCGCGCTCTTCCGTCCACTGATGGACTCATTAAACTTTATATTATATTTCCCAGACGATGTTAACAAAAATATTTTACCTTTTGTTCTTTTAGTCTGGTTTTATAAAACCGTATTATATTATCTGATAGTAAGTTGCAAATAAGCTTAACAAAACAAAGCCCACTGTTCTGGACATTAGCACAAATGTTTTGCAAAGTTTAACTACATTTGAAATGGGATAACTCATAAAGAATTTTAAAAAAAATTTTTTGGTTATAATTATAACGGTTATTTTAAAATGAAAGGTTTATATCAGGCAAAAGGGCAAAATTTATTTCGATAAAAATATTTTATCTACGACCGTTTGGTTATGACGTTTTACCATAACTTTTTTTCTAATATCTGAGGTAAGTTATGAAACTTGTACCACAACTCGTGGTGGTGTGTATACCACAACTTTTTGTTATAATACAAAACAACAACAAATATTTAAAATATTATAAGGTTTTGATACAGATTCCTACTACTAAGTATTATAAATATTCATTTTATAACACATTTTTTACATTTCTTCAAAACAATCCCTGCTGCCGATGATGATAATGATAATAGTGAAGGTCTTACTATAATGGATTAGTCTGTTGACCGGTTTGGCTCGCACTCGGGCTGGCATAACACTCACTTTTTTATTGCATTGATTTTTCACCTTTTTTATTTTTTAGCTATGGCGTTTCATTTGAAATCCATATTATGGTGGTACATAAAAAAACATAATTAGCCATCTTTGAGAGTCCACCATATTGGATTTAAAGTGACGTCATTTTATTTTTCGGATTCTTTTCAGCCAACCCTTTCATTTGATACCCATATCATGAAAGTGCATAAAACATATCTGGTCCACCATCTTGGGCAATCTGTCATATTGGATGTAAAATGACGTCACCAAGCTAACAACGCATTGCCATCCAAACTGAACCTGTATGCAAAATTTCAGCTTAATCGGATAAGGACAACGGATTTGAAATTTAGTTGCAGATTTGATCCAAAAAAACATACAAACAAACATTGCAAGTTAAATAAATGCTTGTTAAATCGTTAGCACGTTTGTTGGTGCTAGGACTAGAATTAACGCAACGTCAGTTTGTAGGCAGGATGTTTGGTATGGTGATATTTTTGTTTTTGTTTTAAAAAACACGTAAACAAATTTCCAGATCTTAAAAATCAAAATCAGAAAATTATCTTGAAACTGTAATAAAATTATTCAAAAATATGGCAACATCAATTTAAATATAACATTTATTAATATGACAGTTCTAAGATCCGATTGTACCGGCAACATTGTGCTATTCAAGGTTGATTGGGCAGTTGCTGTATTCATTTGATAAAAAATTATGTTAAATCAGGTATTGTACGGCACTTCTATGTTATTTTATCTCTTTCTATTAGGTTGTATAATTCAATAATACGTTTTGTGAACTGATTGGATCAACAGTAATCAAATTGAGCATCTAAAGGAAATGACATATCTGTCTGTCACTTCAGATAATAAACAAAAATAGTTTTTTGGCTTTAAAAATAATTTTTAACAATAAAAAATTATCGATTTATAAAAATGTTAGTTATGTTGCAATGCCATAAATATTAAAAAAGGTAATATTTCCGGTGTAATGTTACTCAGTGTGTTTAATCAACGTTGCCGATTCAGTGTGTTTACAAGAACTCTCTCGCCTCTCCCCTTTAATTATATTAATGCCAAACAAGGTTTGTTTACTTTAATTTTATCCAAGAATTCGTTGGCTAGAACGTTATCAAAAAATTTAGCAAAAAAATATTTTTTTAAATTTTGACACTTATAACTAGCCAACCAAATCAATTTTAGATACAATTAAGTTAAGTTTAATCGACATACTTTCACGTCAGGAGTGTAAAAATTATTTTTACACATATCTTTTGGACACCCTGTATATAACAGAGTATTGTAACCCTAATGTCAATGTACCATTTAAAGCAGTAGTTATATTGGTTTCCAGTCCAACAAGAACATTTTTATCTCCAACTTATGTTTAAGCACTGTCAAAGTCTAAGGGGCAGCTGTAAGATTCGGATTACACATAAAACTGTAGTTTTACCTGAATGACATTAGCTGGACGTTAATGGTAGTAGTTATTTGTACAACGTTCAAGGTGGCGCTTCTGTACTTGGATATCGTTAGTGAAGCTACCGTGGTACTTAAGACTGGGACTTTATAAGAGCCTTCTTGTGCTATTTTCTAGATTTAAAAAAATGTAAACGAAAACTGTTTATTTAATTTTTATAACCATAATTAATGTAAAACACACCGTTGAAACTGGTGTCTCTAGTCGTCTTTAGGTGAGTTTCTAGATAATTCTTATATCACAAATTGGTTTAATAAAGCATCTAGGATCCGACCTATAAATGTGGCCTTCTAAAATTTTCTTTTTTTTTAATTACAGTTTCTGGTTAAGGTTCTAGAGTTCGCCAGCTGAAGAAAACTAAACTGACAAGCCTAAAGGACCAGAAAAATTATATTTATAAAATTCCATCTAAAAGTCATACGGAGGCCAAAATAAATACTAATAAAAATTAAGAACAACTGAAAAAATGCATGATGCAGATTACAAAGGACATAAAGATTAATGGGTGAGAAAATCAAACACGCAGAGTAATAAAAGAGAAGAAGAAAAGCAGTAGTCAACAGCCAATTCTGCATGTTTTAGTAAAATACTATAGTTAATACAAATTTTGAAAAACCATGCGTTTATTAACTTTTAAAAAAGGTTGTTGTGTTTTACATATAGAAACAAAAAGTATCTTTAACCTATAATTTTGAAATTTTTTTTGTTTCCATATTAGGCAATATGTCCTACAGCTTTAATATCTTCCTACTCTTATTAAATTAGAATAAATATTACATGCTTAACCAAATTATCTTCATTAGACCAATTAAAATCAACCGTAAAACAGAAAAAACAATGTAAATTGAAATTAGGAAACACAAACGAACTGGTTTTAGCAAACAGAATTTTATTATGCATGGATACACTTTTTACTAATTTTTAAGCTCTGTCATATCACGTTTATTAAATTTCTTTTGAAAATTGGAATTATAGGATTTGTTACACATCACAACACTAATTCTTGAGCGTCATATACTAATTTAGTATGATGTGTTTTTTATCTTTTCATTTAGTTTGTTTCTGGTACAAAAAGTGAATTTTTTTTTATCAAGGCATTAAAACGTTCTTGCTATTAAAAAAGTGAATTAAAGCACATCTACTAAGCAGATTTAATGAAGAAAACAAAAGTCCGAACATAGTATAGTTAGTAAATATAAAATGTAAACATTTTAATAGTTTTTTATATAT
>JAHBCN010016896.1:0-18986 GCA_019359885.1 Listronotus oregonensis | reverse complement strand
CCCCATACTTAGGCTTTAAGCCTTTAAGGAGTATCAAAAATTTTTTTTTTTTTGGTTAGTTGTGGTTAGGGATTCGAGATAAATTTTAAATTACTATATTTAATTATCTAAATCCTCTATAAAATCATAATAATGGATATGTCTTAAAAAAAATATCCACCCAAAGATAAAAACGATTTGCATAAACCCCATTTTGCCATTGTTTACAAAAGAAAATTCTATTGTGTTGCATGGTTACATTCTTTCCCCACTTATTTTCCCCATTCATGACCATAAAAGTAACAAAACCTTTTAGAACAAAAGGTATTAATTTATACGTTTTAGGATAGTTGGTTGGTTTGCGAAATGTGTAGTTTGGTAATTGCATTTATTATGAAATAGAAACATTTAATCAAATAAAATTAAAATTAAAATTTACAATATTTTGCTTAGGATTTTGTTGAACAATTAAGAAAATATATTTTTATTGGTCAATCTCTTTAAAAAAAATTCTTCTGGCAAGACTTAAAAAAAAATTTTTTTTTATTTTTGACTAAAACCCCTTATGATTTTAAGGAATTTTAGACTTAAGATTGTTCCTCTTTTGTTGTAACCTTAACATATTTAATGGGTTTTTTTTTATGTGTTTTAGGTCGCCCTGTCAGGGTCCTTTTTTTGAATTTCCAGGCTTTCAAGTACAGAAATGAAATCTAGTCAGCTTTTAATCGATGTTCTAAAAGATTCCAAAAAAATTCCCCTTAAAATAGTTCTGGTTTTCCCCCTTGTTTAAACCCTTTTGGTTACTCTGTTCCCTTACTTATTTTCTTGGGGCACACCTAAATTCACCAATTATTAAGTCCAATTTTTCTGTTTTAAACTATTTATCGTGGTTTAATACATAAAAAAAACAATTGGTAATTTTTAAAAAGGGGTTTTCGTTCATAAGTAGTACTACAGAAAAAATTTTAAAAAAGATATCTAGAAACCAAATTGGACAGGAAAAAATAAACACAATTATCTAAAAACTGTATTAAATAAGTGAAATTGTTTTAAAATTTGGGGGCTTTGATGGATGTCTAGAGATTTATTAAAAAAAAATAATAAAAATATAAAAAAAAGAAAAAAATACTATGAAACAAAACACAAGAAATTTAAATAAAATTTTTTTTATATATATATATATATATATATATATATATATATATATATATATATATATATATATATATATATACATATATATATATATATATATATATATATATATATATATATATATATATATATATATATAAATATAATATATATATATATATATATATATATATATATATATATATATATATATTTAACCGCCTATCATTTCTGACCCGTACATAAAGGTGTAATTCTGCATCCACCTGAATGACTGCGTTTTTTTAAATATTTCTTTGTGAATAATTCCAAGAAAAACCTTTTTAACCCAGCGGTTAACCACAATTTATTTTTAATAATTTTAAGTTATACGTTTTTTACTATTTAAATCAATCCTACCTCCATACATTTCTAAATTTTAACCCCTTAAGTATATATTTGTACTTAAACGTTATCCTGACTCCTGCGATGTTGCCGTCTTTATTATATTTTTAATGAAATAAGCATTTTATATTTTAGTTAACTTATTTCTTAGGTTTTAGATTGCAAGGACAAAGTAAATCCGCTCACGGAAGAAGTATTGATCATATGAGATTTGTTTATCCAAATACATATTATTAATGGCTTGCAAATGCAGGGTATTAAAAGATAAATATGCATTTTCTTTTTTTTTTAATATTTCCAAATATATTTAATAATTAGAGTTAAATACAGGGGCTAACATAAAAACCTACGATGAAATTACCTAAATGATATTTTTTTCATAACAGGGTTAGCAGGTATTGTCTGTCTCAAAGTATACCGTGTTAGCTCTTGCCTTATTTATGGATTATACCTGCCGACAGCAATAAAACTGCGGATCGGTAGGTATTAAGGGACGGAACATTATAGGGACGGACTTTAATAATATAAAGATTTAATATTTATTGTTTATTTAGGTAAGTATAATCTTAAAATTGCATTAAGAAATTAAATATATGCAAAGTTTTAATAAATTTATAACTCATTATCTATACATAATTACATTTTTAATCTAAATTCTAAATCTAATTCTGTTTTACTATCAAAGTCATCATTGAGATTAATTACAATAGGATTTATATTGTTTTGAATAGAAATGTAAGTGTCCTTAATTTTTATAATATGCTGTAGTCAATTTTTCCAGCTCTCAACTGGTATGTTAGTAATTACATTTTTTATCAAATTTATAACACTGGGACTTAAAGTAAACATTTTCTGCTCTGATCTTTGATTTTATTGGTTCCAAAATGCCCAGCCTGTTGCCAAGTTATCACATACATATTGTTTTTTAATTGCATATGAATTAAGGACTTCTAAAAGTTGCGCTTTTTTGTAACTAAATTCAAAATAAATATAATTTTCTAACAAATAATCCTGGATTTCAGTTTTTGAACTTGATGAAGCTGGTGCTTTGGGGGGTTGGTAGCTTGGTTGTCCATGACAATAACACTGTTGTTTGGAATATTTAAAAAAATAATTTTGAAACCATTTTTAAAAAAGTTCTGCACTTGTATCCTCATGATAATCCAAGCTAGAATCCTAAATATTCTTTACACAACAGCAAGCAATTTGGGACAAATCCGTCTTCTGAACCAGCGTGAATTATGGTAATGCGTTTTTTCTTTATTTGAAGGTGCTTTCGTCTGAAAGTTCAGTTAAATCAACCCATCCTTTGGATACTGTGTCGTGTGTATCGAACCATGTTTCGTCAAGGTAAGTATGGATGTTTACGGTGAGATTGAAAATCACTATGTCTTTTCTTTTGTTCAATTCTTCACTAATAATAATATCCCTTATCGATGATATTGGATTTTTTGGGAGACAGGTTTTTTTAAAAGCTTCTTGTTTAATTAGACTTTACGATTAAAGTTTCATACACGTTTTTCACAACCTGTTTTGCATCTAATGACAAATGATTTCGACACGACTAGTTATATTCTCGTAAAACAACTTTTTCGAAACGCACAGTAAAAACGGTTATTCAACACTGAAAAATATTAGCCAAAATATTTATATGCCTAATGATTAATACTTAAGAAATATCCCACCCTGCCCTTATGAACAAATGGGTTTACCCAATAACAATACGTAATAAAATCGTTAAAGGTTTATTGGGGTATAGTCCGTCAAAAGCCATAACGATATACTTTGAGACATACTTAAGTGCTTGTATATAGGTCAAGCCTACATCAATGTGGTTAGGAGTTTCGTTCTTATGATAACCTATACTATCGGTAAGGCCTATTTTAGAAAAATATTGGTTAATATACAGGAATGAGATCCTAAATTTTAATTTATTTTTAGATTCTACTACTACTTTTACTACTACTACTACTACTACGCTAAATTTGATATAACTTGATACATGATATTTCCATCTTTGGTTCAATTGTTTTCAAGATAAAAACAGTCGCCTATTTTCCGTCTTTTAAAGACTACTTAATATAGATAAAGACGGTTTTTCTTTTCTTTCCGTTTACTTAACTTTTTAAAATCTATCCAGTGACATTCATTCTGATAAACGTCAACTGTCAAAAAATGGGCTTAATTGCAATTTTTTGCAATTAAGTCGTTTATTTCATAAGAAATTTTCAGCTTTCCGAATATGCATAACACTTTAGGCTTTAAGAGATATTGGATTTCTGAATTTTAGAGAAAAAAGGCCCTCTTTAGAATGCTATATCTCAACTTTTAAAAAGAGTTACATAATGGTAATGGTTGACAAAATTTTTTTTGTAGTAAAAATATGTTTTATCATAGACAAATAAACAAATAAACATACAAAGACAAATAAAGTTGTCTTCCACAAAGTAATTCATAAATCTAGTAACAATGAAACAATAAATTTAACCCAATTTTAACCCAAACGAATAAATATATAGTTCGCAGTATTTGTCTGTTTCTATTTAAATTAATATTTTTTTGTATGTATCTGATGATAACTGTATAACCAGTCGAAATAATGCGTATTTAAAATAAGTCTCCTTTAGAACTCAAAAATGTCAATTTTAGGGTATTTTTCTGAACATTGGTTTGGAAATACTTAGACAAGACTATAATATTAAATAAATAGTATAGAAAACATAAAGTAGGCTGCCTTTATTTTAAAACGAAATGAAAAATACAAAAAAGGGAAAAAAATAAATTAACAAATTAATTTTAAACCAGTTTTTATTTGGAGAATATTCTGATTTATTAAAAAAAAAGTTTCTCGCATTCGTCACGCTTTGGTGGTCTTTTCTTCCTCAAATGTGATTTGAAAAAAAGTTTTTTATTTATTTTTTCCTGTCTGTCCATGAAGTTTTTTATTACTTTTTCTTTATTATGCATATTTATTTTTTTTAAAATTCTCGTCAGAGTTTATCTTAGAAGGCATGTCAAGGACCTCCTCAGCATTTTCTTCCTCCTCATAAATGTTATTTACTGATATGTCTTTATTATTGTCTTCCATTTAAATCAAGTTTATTTAAATTAGTTTCTATTTTTTTCCATTAAAAGTAACAATTTGAAAATTTTAGTAGTCTGATAGATGTCATCCGGAAGTCTGTAAGATTTTCTGTATATTCCTTAGTGTGAAGAGATATAATGTAATTATCATAAAGTCCAGCGAATACTAAAAACGTTTAACACGCGGTATTTCGATCTTTTACAAAACTAATTAAATGCCAATGTTGCCAAATGTGTGGAGGCAGGATACGCGATGGGATATATAATTTTATATACGGCCACATCCTTAGATGTATATGATTAGAGCGCCACGTATGAAATGTGCGGAACTATTATATACGCGATAAGTATATATCGCCTATTTTGACTCCATTCAGTTTTTTGATATTTCGGTTGTAGGTGGGTCAAATGACGACCCGTGTTTGAACTTGCCTCCATATACGGAGTCAGGTTTACGTCGGAGGCGGGGTTAAATGTAAATCACAATGGTTGGAGGCAGAATTGATAGGGAAAATATATATATATATATATATATATATATATATATATATATATATATATATATATATATATATATATATATATATATATATATATATATATATATATATATATATATATATATATATATATATATATTATTTTAAAAATAAACTTTTTTTTAGATTATTATGAAAAGCTAGTCTGCTCCTGCAATAATAGTAACAAAAAACATGAAAAGATATAAAAAGATTTAATTCTTTGTAAAATTGATTAGTTTTTAAGTACCATAATAAAATAATTATTTTTATGACATTATATAAAAAAATAGAAAATAAACACAAAAGTTTGCAGTATGAGCGAAGCGAATTCTGCAACTTAAGGCACTCATCTTAAATAGTATATTTCATTACCAGTACGGAAATGACGATTTTTCCGTGAGCGAAGTCATGCAAGAACGGAAAAATCCATTTCTGGACGTGTAATGAACAATATTTTTTATTATACTTAAGTACCTGAAAACAACATATACAAAAAACATTGCAAAAAATGATTTAAGAAAATTGCGATTATTTATTTTTATTTTTAAAACAGTAAAACAAATTAACAAAAAAAATTAAAAGCTAATTAAATCTAAGAAAATTAATTTTGGACGGAACCGTTATGATTAATGGTTATTGTAAAATTCGTATTATTGTTAAAGCTTAATCCCTTTTGTATTTCTTTTTGTTGAACTTAAGATGTTAAAGCGGGGTGTTCGTGTATGTTTTGGTTCTTTTGATTGACTGTTACAGATTTTGTAGTTTCCAAGTTACAAGGCCTAAACAACTTTTGGGATACTTCAATTTTTCTTTGTATGGACCCTCTATATATCCTTCTGCTATATTGGAAGAAAACCAACCCGTGTCTTTTTCAAAGTGAGCAAATCACCCGCCACCAACATGGTAGCCGATGAGCGCCTTAGCCCATGTCCGGTATATTTTCGTGATTTTTTAGTTTTAAGTATTTGCAACAAGTTTTCGAATACCATATTAGTATGGCCCCAACATGTTGGGTAAATCTTTGGTTTCGGTTGCAACAAATCTTCTACTTCCATATTTTTAGGGCGGAGATCTGCGTATTTACGGTTAATGTACAGGGAATGTTTGCAATTTTCATTGGTAATGGTAAAACTTCTTGACCTGTGAGTTTTTCCATCTCGTAAAAAGGACCGCTGATTAAAAGCTTCACGACATAGGCAACCACGGGCACAAAACCCGAAAACTCCCCCAATCCCCCAAAATCACCTTTAAAATTCACTGGTTATTTTTTTTAAAAAAACGGTTTCAGCCAATTGTTTTTAAACTTTGCATTGCGATGTTTCTCGACACGCTGATCAAAAGTCTTCACGGACACAAAACCCGAAACCCTAACCCCTCAAAAACACTTCCAAGAGTCACTGGGCATTTTTTTATGGAAAATGGATTTCGGTCAACTGTTTTCCACCTTTGACAGTGATAGTTCTCAATATGCTGATCAAAAGTTTCCACGGACAAGGAAACGCCCATTTTTCTTCCACATCTTAAACCAAACGTATTAAATCATTCTGCGGCATGCGCCAAGATGCCAAACACTAAAATTTTTTGCTAGTAGATATTGTCCATCTAAGCTTCCATAAAAATTTGGTTATTGTTCTGATGTAAGAACCTTGGATTTCTTTGGTAAAGAACATTCATACTTATATCGTTCTGACTTCTTGAGGCCAATAAACGACCCTTTTGCCCCTATTGTCGGCCGGCGCTTTAGCCGGTGTTACCTGCTATAAAATTTGAACGGAACAGGGGGAATTTACTTTTTATAGGAAAAATAGAAACACATTGATAATCACATATTTTATTATTAATAGGAACAAAAATATTATTTATAAAATATACCTAGGGATACTATAATTTATTTTTTTAAAAATTGCCATCACGTGACTAACTGACGACTTTTAATAGCGTTTTTCGCCATCGCTTTCGTTTATATTGTCGTTTAATGTTTATGGAGAATGACAAAAAAGAATATAATTGACTTGTCGTTGATCATTGCGTCAAAAAGTCACGTGATGGCAAGTTTAAAAAAAAAATTATACCTACTTAGTCATTTAAAAAAATATATAAATAAAAAGCTTTTAAAAATGCAATATACAATACAAAATAAAAGTATCTAAAAAAAATTAAACTTATAATTATTATTAGGACTTATTCAATTAAATCAGTGTCACTATCACTATCATCCCCAACTGTATAATTAACTCCTTAACATTACTTGAAAGTGTGGTATATGATTGTTCAACTTTAATTACGTGATCTACACTGTTGCTCCAACTATTTACTGGTATTTTATCTATTTCCCTGGTGATAATGCCTAATACAAAACTATTTAAAGTCGGTGAACTGTTGTTACGTCTAACTTGCGATTTCAATTGATGCCAAATATGTTCTATAGGGTTAAAAATGCAGTGATATGGTGGAAGCCTTAAAACTGAATGTCCCATGCTATTTGCAAACTCATCACAAACATATTTTTCTCTATATTAAAACATTTTAATACTTCAAGTAATTGTTTTTTTGAATAATTTTCATGAAAATAAATATTATTGGCGTGCATAAATTCTTGAATAATTGCTTTGGTGTCGCTTGAACAAGGGTGTTTGTTTAATTGCCTATATGATAGCTAGCGTTATCCATAAAATAACACTTTGAGGAGGAATATTGGGAATTCTTATTTTTAAACCAGTCTTCAAATAAATGTGCAGTTGTGTCGTCATGGTGTCAAGAAAGAGTCTTTTATATTTTTTGCACTAAGTGATAAAGCATTTGGAACCCATCCGTCTTTTTTATCCCGCATGTATAAGTTATCCGCTTACCTCTGTTGGATGGTGCTTTTGTGTTCATTTCCACTTGAATCGTCCCAACCTTTTGATGGCGTGTCATGGGTATCGTACCAGTTCGTCCAAGTAAATGATCGACCTTCCTTGACTTCTAACATATCTATTTTCGTAAGATATTCTAATCTCCATTTCCGAAGTCGTTGCGATTCCATCAGCACTTGTTTTTTGTCGATCTTCTTAAATTTGAATCCTAGTTTTTTCACAGTCTTCCACAATTTTTCCCACACTGTATCCACTTTCGTCCATTTCTAGTCTCTTCATTAAGGTGTCCAATGTTGGTGCATTTTTGCTCTTCAACATTTTATAGATTTTTCGTCGAATTAGGTCTTTATCACTTACATCAAGTTTTGTGGCAGTACCAGAATCGCATCTTTCTTTCTCTTGACTATCGGTTTTTTAACAATATCGCGTATGGTAGACTTTGATATTTTCGTTAACCGCACGTTTCTTCCAAAGCTGCTTGTATGGAAACACGTTTCTTAAAGTTGAATATACATTCTTTAAATTTCTTTAGCATCAACAGAAAGATGCTTTCTCTTGCTGCTTGCTGTATACTTCTTGCTGCTCGTTGTCGCTTGCTTCATCGTCAGATTCATCCACGTTCGCCACATTTTGGAAAATACTAACCATTTACTGTTCTAAGGGCATATATATACCCAAACTCTTTTTAAAACATTCAGGTAGGTATAGGTAATTAATGTATATTGGGTTTCTTTATTTTTATTACAATTAATTTTTGCCACCGAGATTTATTTTTAAGGTACCTACCTACCTTACCTATTTATCAAATTACACAAAAGGCCAAGTAGTTTTCATTATACCTTTACTTAATTAGGTAGGTACACCATATTATTCATATTATTTCCTTAAAAATTCAAATTGTAATAAAAGTTACCTAGTAAAATATCTATCTATCAATATTTCAATTGCTTCTCAATGTAAAATTTAAAAAATTCCACTTCGGCCCTGCCGCTGGACGGAGTCTGCCGGCCGGTAGGAAGATTTATTGGAGGCAAATAATCGAAGTCCTTCAGTCAGAACGATATGATGAATGTTTAATATCCTACAGCTTGTCGTTTTAAAAAAGGATAGTTTTTGGATATTGGTTGTGAGTATTTTCTTTTATTGAAAAACTCTTTAATATGATGAATCGACTCCATAAGGTGGATGACTTCAAGATTTGGCTTTTTCGAAAAATAAACAAGAGAATATCGTCACTCACAATTTTGATTCTTTTCTGGTCCCCATTCGGTAAAAATGTGATATTTATGTTCATATCTCAACCTGGATTTCACTGGTAATAAATCTGCGCTCACTTCGCCGCTTGTCGTAATATAATATCGGGAATATTCGGTTTTCTCCAAATCTGCATTATTTTTTTGAAAATGGCATAAATTTCACTGACAGAAAATAAAATATGTCATTAATAAATAAATCGTTGTTATGAACAGTTTCCATGGATGGATTTTTGTATAAGCGCACGGAAAGAGGGATCGGGAGAAAAATTTCGTGCGCTATTCTGAAAATGTCATAATTATTGTATTTTATACACAGTTAAAAATGTAGTATTTTCAGGTAAGTATAATAAAAACGTACTTTTAACACAAATAGCATAGAATATTTTTTACAAACCCAATAATGCAGTGCAGTATATAAAAATATTGAAGTTGGCATTTATTAATGAATTCTAACAACTGTTGTTGATGCTGGTGAGAATGCGGTTTTTTCTGTTCAATCCACCTCAACCACGGAAAATGCTAGAACTGTGGATGGAATTGGTTTTTAAGTTATTTGAATTGTACAATTAATATAAATGTTAGTAAATAAATAAACGTTGAAGTTACCTTTCAAATTTTAAAATTTCACTTTTAACACTAGTGCTTTAAAATGTTACTTTAAGGTACTAGTGCTTTAAACTAACATTTTGAAGGCATCGAGATAGTGTTAAAAATTAAATTTTTAACACGTTTGTAGAAAAAAAAATTTAACTTTTTTCTCCTATTCAAATTTAAAACTTATAAGTATTTATTTCCTTAATGGCGAAAATAGATTGAACTTAATATGGAACGCTTAAAAGACCAATTAATAAACGATATTTTTATATACTTTTTTTAATGAATTACCAGTTTTCTTCCTTTTAAAAATAT
This sequence comes from Listronotus oregonensis, assembly GCA_019359885.1. NCBI lineage: Eukaryota > Metazoa > Arthropoda > Insecta > Coleoptera > Curculionidae > Listronotus > Listronotus oregonensis. Next base: position 8,864 of record JAHBCN010016896.1, on the reverse strand, counting down.
GGAATTCCAAGACGCGTGCATATGGTGCAACATATATTGCGTTACAACCAGAAACCAGCAGAAAGTAAAAGTCTGATCTGCGATCATGTGTGTAAGGACTTATTAGGTGAAAGAGGATCGTAAACTACCGTTTTAGTGTTTCTGGTTATTAAGGTTTTAGTTATAGATATAAAAAACATTTTTAAGTGACTCAAAGGGTTGTTTATTTTGGGCTTCGTCACAAAGAATAATTTATCGCTGAAATACAGGACTTGCGTTTTTTGCGTTGCGTTTAATATATGGTCTTCACGGCCGTTCTGAAGGTCGATGATGGACGAATTAACGCTTATACCCCACTTGCTATCACAAGATTCCCTAAAAATATTGCCGCAGTCTAAGAAAATGTGTAATAATAGAGCTCCGTTGTAAGTTCATCCATCTAGAGTGTAATTAACTCAATAACTGACACCCAACGACCCATACTTAGATACTCAGGGTATGTTAGTACTTAATCTTTTGTGGACTGCCCCAAGGTAAAAAATTGGACAGCTTTGTGCATTCACTTACTGGAATCTAGAGCAATTAAACGCGAGTCCTGCATTTAAGCAATAAATTACCCTTTGTGACGAAGCCCTTAAGTGGCGTTGTAAACAAAATTGCCGAATGTGGGGAAACTCAAACCGATGGGACAATTATTAGATCACTCTACATTTCAAAAAAATAACCGTTAAGTGTTCGTTCTAGTTGGGCGGAATAATCTTTTTTTAACGCAGAAGAAGTTGCACTTACTGTCAATGGTGCGCAAAATAAGGTGCTGATTTTTTTTTGGGCCAAAAATGAGTAAAATATAGTTCGAAACATGTGGTTTTAATAGAAAGGCGCCATGTGCCACACTGCATGCAATACACTGAATTAATTACAGCAAAAATTTAAATGCTCATCATTTGGCAACTTATCATCTGTGGATAAACATCATTACAATGCTTTTTTGTGAGGATACTTTAAATCTCCAGTCTATGCCGACAAACTACATTCGATTACGTTTTAAAATCTACCATTACTCGCAACATTGGTGAAAGTGAACCAATGTTATGCCAGAATATCATTATACATTGGATCTTTATAGTATGATTGACCCAGGAAAGATGCGGTAGGTCATTTGGCTAATAAACTTTTAAACCATAATAATATTAAATTTGCTTTAAAATAAAAATCAAACCATCGCGGTATTACTTCAACATTTTTTAAATTTTATTTCAAAGATAAAGTGGTAAAATAAAATAAGAGTTTCTAGGACCTTAGTCAATAAAGACATTTTGGTGTTTGAATTTAAACCAAATTAAAATGTAAAAACAATTTAACTCTCGCCTTTAATTGTACCAGATATCTTTCGGGATACATATTCTGCAAGATAAAACTACAAAATGGAGAGTCACCAAGTTAAAAAAAAATATATATTTTACGTGTTCACTGAATCGTCTTTATTTTGTTTATGGTTGTTTCCCATATGTATGTTATACCACCATTTTTAGAATTTTATAAAACTGTAAAAGTTTTATCACATTTGTACGCCCGTATATGTGCTACAGCTTAATTGTTTTTGTACTTTAGCAGCTTTAGTACTGTATCTGTTTAAAAAAGAACCTAAATATCTTCAGAAAAAATTGTACAATGAGGCTTCCTATTAATAGGTTATTATGTTGACCATCGTTAAAACAATGCGGTTATTACAATATAAAAGCAAAAAAGATAAAATATCAAAGTGGAATTTACACCTTGAAACTTTAAATACTTGGAAATTTGGGTAAAATTAAGATTTTTATTTGTTCACTCCTGAAATAGATATGAAACACACAAGGGTATTAATAAGGGGAATAATGATCGAGGCCATTTACAAACATTACTAGGCTCGCACGTTAAGAGTTGAGACCGCAAATAATCGCCAAATACTTCTCGAATTATTTACAATATTTTTTGGCGATCATTTTGTTACTTAATTATTGTAAAAATCCTTATTATTAAATTTTATACTTTTGTTTTAGGCAACCTACTTAATGTTTTAATGGTTGTTATTCCAATAACAAGGTTATAAATATACTCCATGTTTGTTTTGTGTATTTTTAGTTGCTTATCCCACAATCGTTTAATATTAGAAAAAAAATCATTAATAAACACTATTTAGGGTATTTCATAAAACATGGGACTTCTTTTGATGAGAGAATCTTTGGCCAAAAATAAGACCAAAATTTAGTTTTTGTTTTCCTGACCGTGTTATTAAATTAATAATTTTTAATTCTCCTGGGTTTTTCGGTCATTTTTTTTAAATTAATTTGAAATAAAATTAAAACATTTCTTTGACGTTTCGGTTTATTTAAATTTTTCTAGATTCTGATGATGGTTTAATTCGAAATAAACCGAAAAGTCAAAAAATGTTTTTAAATTTTATTTCAAATTAATAAAAAAAAGACCGAAAAGGAGAATAAAAAATTTTTAAGACCAAAAAGTTTTATAAACATAGCTCCAAAACGGCCCCATTTGTAAAATCTTTAAAAATGAGATTTTACCTTTAAATCGAGTCTTTTTATTTTAATTAAACTTGGTACAGTTAAATCACTGATCGAAATACACTTTCTGATGATACCCTTTTGTTACTGTAATTGACCAGTTGCGGATTACATTATTTTTTACAATTATTTTGTCACAACTTATTTGGTAGTATTAAAATTGATAATTTGGTACATTACATATTTTACGTTTAGTTCTACATAAAAAAGGTACTGTTAAATTGACTTGATACAATGGCATGTACTTTAGCACGGGGTGGGCACTTAAAACATTTTTTTTTGGTAAAAATAACTATTGCTTGTTGTTTTAAATGTTACTCTTTTTCAGTGACGGATTTACACATTTGCCGCCAGTAGGCTATTTAAATGTTCCCCCCACCTTAAAAAATATTAATTACAATTTTTTTCAATGAAATTGTAAGTTATAATTTGTGCACTATTGTCCCAATTACACCATCCTTTTTTTCCCAAAGGTTAAATTTTTTAAGGGTTAATGACAGTTTCCCGTTTAGTGGGCGCCCAAATTTTCAACGTGTTGATACTTTTTAAAATTTTTGGGAAAAAAGTGACCCCCCCCACGTATGCCAACCTAAATTATTAATACACGGTATATTCGAAGTATATATTTTTATTTCAATAATACGTTCTAATAAACTAATGACTTATGGTACTTATTTATACGTATCCTATTACATAACTCATAAATACATCCTCATATATCTACCAATCATACCAATTTTTTTACGCAGCCACAATGGCATGTCACATACCATTTGTTAGAAGTGAATACAATTAACAAAAAAGTAATGCATATTTTAAGCAAAAACATGTGCAGATAAAAAATACATTACATGTTCAATGGGAAGGTTGACATTCAGTCTTATCGATATTTTTTTAAATATTTGGAGCATGGTTTGATACCACCATTCAAATACAATTTTATTATCCAAATGTTCATCTGTAAGTCGATTGCGGTATTTGTTCTTAATTAATTCATATTGGAGAAGAAATTCCCACAAATACGTTGAACTAAATAACGCTTTAACTTTCAAGGAAACACAACATAGAAAGAATATTTTTTTTTTAAATTACAAAGCCCAGTTACATTTTGTATTTTTGAGACTAACGATTTTAAAGCTACGTCATTTGAAAAAAACACCCATTTCTCTTGCAGTGATGTCTTCGCCAAAGATCTTCATAGCACAAGTTGCAAACTGTTGTATATCGATTTTTAAACAAATTACGTCACCTAAGCAGTTTTATTGAAATCCTAAAAAAATTTTTTTCTCCTTTAAGTTAGGGACTATTTCCATATTATATTTACTCTCATAGGGTTCTAATAAATTTTGAGATATCTCTTCTGAAAGAATAGGAAAATGCTTGGTGTGACGGTTTCTTAGGTTTTGTTTCTAAAACTCATGTTTTTTGATAAATGCTTTAAATATCAAAATTTTTCCCTATTTTTTCTCCTCTAAAGCTGAAAGTTAGCTCATTAAATTTTTCTGTAAGTCCACAAGATAACCAAAATCTCTAAGCGAGATTAAATTTTTCCCGGTTCCGGATCGGTTTTTCGCGCTTTTTGAAAACTGGACTATGGAGACAGGAACATTGAAACGTTTCAGCACTCGTCCTCTGCTCAACCATCGGACTTGGGGTGAAGAAGTAGCTCTCCGTATTAAAATCTTTTACCCCAAAGGGGGTTTTAATAGTCTTTTTGAAACGCTTGAGTTTAACCTTGTTAAATTTTTTTCCAACAATTTCATAAGTTGTTTAATTTTGAAATTTTTCCCATATCTTCTAATGTATAATACAGTGGTAAAGTTTGGGGGCCCTAGTACCAAGAATTTGTGGGCTGTCATAAATATACAAAAATAGGAACTCTTCGACAAGTTCTTTTGAAATATATTTTAGGTTTAAGAAAATAAACTATAGTATCAACATATTATAAGTCATCCAGTTACCCAAGCTAAGCACTTAAAATGATAAACTAATTGTTAATTTTAAATTGAAATTAAGTAACTAAAAAGTTTTAAACTTTAACAAATAAACCAAGAAATAAGTGCCAGGTTTTTGAATTTTTTTTAAAAACCCCGTTCCATACAGTCCCCGGGCACCCTCTAAACTCGGAAAATTTAACTGTAAATATTAATATATTTGCTGTTTAGTTGATTTAAATATATTTACCCCATGTCTATACCTATAAACTCGTTACTTGTTCTCTATTTAATATTTAATTCAACTTGCCACATAATACATGTTGAAATGTGATACACTTATAGCTATACTGTTCACATTTTAATTGCATCGTTTCATGGGAGTATAGACAAAAAATTTTGGAGGTTTTGAGAAAATTTTTAAAAAAAACCCTTAATTTTTAAAAAATTTTACCCTTGGGGCTTTAAACTTAAATTTGAAAACAAATTTTTTTAAAAATTTTCATTAATTAAAAAAAAGTTAATCCCCAAACATGAACTTCATTTTGAATATCATGTACTTATTATTAACCCGCACATACTCACACAACATTATGTGCTTAAACTGATTTATAACGTTCATGATCAAATCCTTTGATCTACCACTTCGGATGTGAACCCAGGTAAGGTTCGCCAGCTAATCCAGAGCTCTGGCAAGCTTCCATTCAGATTAACTGGCAATTTATAAATTTGACGTTTTGTTATCGTTGTTGTCAAGGTGCTGTTAATGTACTGGTGCTGCTGCTGGTTATATCATAAATTGTTTAATTTATAAATTTGATGTTCCTAACGTCCGATGATGGGATAAGATGAAAGATGGCAAATAAATGAGGACCAAGAGGTCAGCTCATTGTTTGAGATGCCCTCGGACAGGTCAACCCCTCGTTTCATCGTCAACAGACACTTTCGGATTGTCATACCAGATAGGGAGGACTGGAAATAATGCCCTCCAATCAAAGCCGATCATATCTGGTATACAGATGGCTCCAAGACCAACAAGAGAGTAGGAGTTGGCATCTATGGAGACAAACCTAGAGAAAAGATAACCTTAAGTCTTGGTCAGCACGCCACGGTTTTCCAAGCGGAAATCGCAGCAATAATGCATTGTGCCGTGCTGATTTAAAGAAAAAGGGTTGTAAAGGAAAAACATCGTCATTTACTCAGACAGCCAAGCGGCCCTGAAGGCCATCAGTTCTTCAAAAGTTAATTCCAAACTAGTGGGGACTGTATACAGGCCCTGGATAAAGTCGGCTTAGCAAACAAACTTACGGTAGCCTGGGTACCAGGCCACGAGGGCCACCCAGGTAACAAAGAGGCCGACGACCTAGCCAAAAGAGGATCAGCCATGGAAATGATAGGTCCTGAGCCATTCTGTGGAATCTAGACAGGCCTCCTTAAAGCATCTATTAAGAGCTAGGTAGACAGAGAGTTTCAAAGCTGGTGGCTACAAACATCAGGACAACGACAGACAAAGCAGTTCATTAAGACCTGCTCGGCCAAGTTTACCTTGGACCTGCTGAGCCACAGTCGTAAAGTCGTAAGGATAACGGTAGATCAACAACAGGACATTGCAAACTCAACAAGCACCTGAAAAGAATAGGCCTGGTGGAGGATAGCCTGTGTAGGTTTGGTGAGGAAAAGCCAAAACCGGCAAGATATATGGAGTGGCCAGTGTCAAGACTCTGGAGTCTAGTTAAGAAGACGGGCCTGGACAAGGTACTCTAAAGAACGATAGGAGAAACCACAATAAATATGGCAAGGTTGCAATGGTGGAGGTAATTTTTGCCATCTCCGCTCAAATAATCTAATCTTATCTAATCTAACGTCCGATTTAAGGTTTTACTGTTACTCTTAGTACTATTATTTTTACCTTTGTTAATTTTAATGTACTTTTTAATTCATTTTCATTAAAAAATATTTAAACGTGTAAAACTACAGCTCATGACCAACATATGAGTCAAGTAATCGATCTTATCGGTTGATAAAGAATGTTAGTCATCAATCAACGTCAAAAAATTAAACCCGCAAAGATCTAACACCAATTGAATTTCAAACGGCACCGGTGGCGTCGTTTATAAATGGTTACATTAAACGCCATAGGTTTAACTTGACAACAAGAACATCAGCGACAGTGGAAACAACCACGTTAAGTTTATTATTTGACGTAAAGTTCCGTATGTTAACTATTGGATAGATCTTCTTGAACAGGCCATATACCACATACGTAGTGTATACAAGGCTTAAGGAAATAGAAATGGAAAAAAAGAATAGAAGTTTATATGATTAAAAATGAAGAGAAAAAAAGAAAATAAATAAAACAGAAACAATAAATAAAAAAGGAGGGGAAAACTACTATATACCCAAAAAAGTCTGTTTAAATTTTAGATTAGTTGGTGTGTTGTGTATCTCTCACGCCTCTTGACATGTCCTTTAGCAGACATCAAGTCACCCCTGTTGCTACCAGATGGGGTATGAAAAGGTGTTTGTATCACTAGTTTTCTTAAAAAAGCATTATAAGCGAAAAATATTGGTTTATTTTTAATAATTATTAAGTCTCAGAATTAAATATAAATCGTCATTAATATTTATTGTAAACAAATAAAGAAGTGTGCTTGTTATTATTTATACTATGATTATATATCTGTGGGTGAGGTTGCAATTCTTCAGGAAGACAAGGTCTTTCAATCGAACTTGTAAGAGCATTGTCACGGGCGTATAACCGATAAACATTCTTTGTGCGGTAAAGTAATTGTTTATTACACAACTAACCGCAAAATTGTTCTTTTTGCGTTAAAAATAAAATTTGTAGATTGTAAAATTAAGCTATAAAAAGACTAAAAAATATTATCAACAAAAAAAAAACTAAAATAGTGTAGAATATAAAATAGAATTAATTTGGCAAACCGCAAACGCCTGTTCGCATCCGCGAACAAAACTGAAAAAAATGTATACCTATTACCGAAATTTCGTTCCCTTCCAAGGCTGTTTTTTTTTCTGCTATTCTAACAGATAAAATTTAATACAAATATGGAACAGGGAAACTTTTTACAAAAAAATGTGAAAAGAACGCAAAATCCAAATAAATCCAAATTTAACACAAAAACATTTTGAATAAATATACAGATTTTTTCTGATTGTGAAAGACAAAAGCGTACGAGGTCAAATGTACAAAAAATCATTAAAAAAATCATTTTCGATTTGAACGATTTTTTAAAAGTTAATTTAAGATCGTGTAAAGCCAGAGTCTTATGCGTCCGATTTCCGACTATCCGATGTGTGAATTTTTTTTTTATTATTTTGTGTCGAAAAACATTCCCTGATCCAATTGATCCAAATTTAAAAAACCCTTTGAAATGTTGAGACTTTAGTAGGGGAATAAAGGCGTTAAGATAATTTTGGTCCCCATTAGGCAAGATTTAAAACGTAAATTATAACGTCTTTTAAAAGTTTTACCCAATATTCTTAGATAATTAAAATATTTGCCTAGATCATTTAGTGGCATTTCTTATATTCAATTCCTTAAATTTAAATATTTGAACCCCATTTTTTTTTTGCTTAACTTATTTTTGGTTGAACCGATTTTAAATTATAATTATTCATTTGTTAGTAAAATGAAATTACCCCAATGTCCGATGTCGGATGAAATGTTAACATATTCGGATGAAAATTGGCGCCAAAATGCTTTGACCAATAAAAATACTTTCGTATGATTGGGTTGTGGAAATCAATGAATCCGGCTTAAGAGTCCATTGCCCCGAAAAAAATTTATCCAATTTGTTGGGGCATAATGTTTTTCTTTAAAAACTATAAGTTATCGATAATTTTAAAAACAAGAAAGCCAACACTTAAATTATTTTTGTTTAATAGTTTTTTAAATTTGGATTTAGTTTTTAATATTTCCTTGAGTGGAAAGTCACCCAAAACGTTATTTTAGATACTATTTTCTCTTTTAAATTGACTCATATTTCAAAAATCCAAGTTAAGAAAAGGGGATAGTCTTTCTTACCTTAAAATGGGGTATAATTTAGTCATTTAAGTAAAAAAAAGTTACCGAAAACGTTATCTCCTGTAGGTTGCAATCGGAAACAACATCGCATATACACCGAATTTGAAGAACCTAAAAAAAATAATATTTTAATGGTTACAAAAATTGTGGTAGGGGAGTTTTTAGTTGAGTTCCCGTCCTTTCGTCCGACCCCTAAGGTGTAGCGTAAACGCACTCTTAAGTCACTGGTGTGGGTTAACGTTTTTTTAAGATGTAAAATAAAAAAATAATTTTAAAACAAAGGGATATTTTTAACCGATCTAAATAAATTTTTTTGGTATTGTAATTTGGAAAATAATTTTT
>JAHBCN010016895.1:0-18915 GCA_019359885.1 Listronotus oregonensis | reverse complement strand
AACTCTCTAGGCGGGAAAGGTTTGCGCCGATCTTCTCGCGCAACGCATATGCCACGCCTCTTAGGGTAAAAGACTGCTGTCATAGCTTCTGCTGTGACGTGCGATCGGGGGAGCGGTGTTATTTTATTCGTTCGACAGCCGTAGGCGTGGAATGACATATTTATTTTGGTTTTCTAACGTTTTGTTTGTGTTTGATATTTTCGATACAGCTTTTGAGTTTCAATAGTAATATGAGTGAGAAAAAATCTGGACATGTGTGTGCAGTACCAACCTGTTTTAAAAAATTCGAAGAAGAAATTCTAACGGTTTCCCAAGGAAGCTAATCGGTAAGTACCTATCTAAATATTCTTTCAAAAAATTCTCAATAATTTTGCCCATTTTATAAATGGATCATATAACGAGTATTTTGATATACAAATTCACCTATAGTTAAAGTTTATTATTTTCCGTGACTTATTTAAAGTGAATGTTTCTTATATTTTCGATTTTGGTGAGCCCTTAAGCGGCGATTACAGTTTCGTCCGTAATCCTTTTTTTGCATAAATTTTGATATACAGTTTTGTCCGGGCTCTTGAATTTAAAATACATATATACTTTTTTTTCCAGATGACATTATAAGCTGCTTTTTAATGACACTTGAGAGGATTAGAAGGTGCATTTGCACAGTGAAGTGGACATTTAATGCCTAGGCAATAAAAGGTTGACTGGTTCTGCCTATCAATCTAGTAATTAAAATTGACAATGACAATGTGTCAAAATAATTTAATTATTTGGATATTAATACTGAAACGCAATGAATAAATATAAAAGAGACGACTATACATGAAATTCGGAGAAAAAAATATATGTTCCACAAGGCAGAAAATCAGATTTTTTCTCTCTGCCTAGTAAAACAAATAACTATTTGCCAAGCCATTTGATGTTACCTAATGTTTTTTTTTTCAAATCAGGTAAGCTGGATGTATAATATTTCCAAAATTAGGCAGCGGATGAAAATGTAATTGTTCAGGTACAGTGTCACGGTGTTGCTTTAGCCCAAGTGTTTTGGCCTAAAAACAGTTTTCCAACTTTTATTTGGCCGTTGGCAGCCTTTAAAAAAAAAGTATTATTATTATTTGTTTTTAATAAAATTAATAACAATTAAATAGCTAAGGTACAGTAAAGCTGAAGGTGAGTAGCAGAGAGAGCGTGCAAAAATGCCCTAACTCATTTGCCGGAGAGTAGGGGGGGTTAAACTGGGCGCCACTGCTTTTGGTGCCAGGCCTAGCAGAGACCTTCCAAGATTTAATTGGGAACTCCGTTCAACTTTACTACTAGTGATGAGGAGACCGGTCTTGGGTCTTGGTCTTGATCTTGCAGCAAGACCAAGACCGGACCAAGACCAAGACCGCCTTCTCGCTTGCAAGACCAAGACCAAGACCGGGTATGCAAGACCAAGACCAAGACCAAGACCGAGGAGGCAAGACTACGCAAGCCAAGACCGACCTGCAAGACTCTTGCACTTTTGTCAATTTTTTTTTAAATTATAATATTTAATTTTCATATTCAATATACAGAGGTATTTTATACAGACATGACAGAAAATTGTCGATAACTGCCTAAAAGGCAATTATTTTATGAGTAACAGGTTTTTTTACTAAAATTATAATTAAATCGATCACTTTGTTCTTTTATAAAATTCTCTAACAACGATAACTAGTAAATGTTTTAAAAATAATAAGATTGTGACTCAATGGTCCGACAAAGATCGATTTCTCCAAAACCGTTTACGACAGATAATAACTAGGAGTACAAAAGTTATAGAAGCTAAAAATTACTTACCAATTCCTAAAGTTTTTTTAAATTAGCTATTTAATGATGCCACTTACATGGTGGATCAAAAATTTCCAAAATCCTGAAATACATTATTTTTGTGCCACACTGTAAGAAGTGGCATCATTAGTTTGCTCCTTAACACTAAGATATAAATGTAAAAGTGATGGTTTAATAAAAAATATATTTGTCTTGTCATTTAGGAATACTTTTTATAAAATGGATTTTAATTTTCACTTCCGCTTTAGACAAAAAAGTCAAAACAATGCCAGAAGTATAATGGTGACGTCATTTTTGTCAAAATTGAAAATGATATTTAAAAAACCATCTACGTCGACATTGTACCTATATGACAGTTCAAGAATTCTCAGCATAATATACAGGAAAGCGATTTTTTTTAATGAATTTTTTGCCATATATTTTTTTTATTTTAGGTTAAAAGCTAAAACTAAGCAAGTTTTGTCGAGTGGTAGATAGAAAATAATTTTACATTTTACGCCCTTTTTTCTATAATTTTTGTTAATTCAGTTTTTCATCATTATGAACGGTTTCGGAGATATCGAGCTTTGTCGCACTCTTGAGCCACCTTGTATATGCAGAATGTTTATAAAGTATTTATACAAACTTTGTTCGGCAAATGTTTGATTAATTTGAAAATAAAAAGTTTATTTGAACTAAAAAGCTTCCTAAATAACTTTTTTTTGAATTAGAAATCAATGTTTACAAATCAGAATCATTTTCATGGAAATTTCACATCTGGTTAAAATTAAAAGTTTTTTTTCTGCTCGCACAGTATACAGTTTTGTATTTGCTTTAATTTTATATGCTTCTTTAAATAAAATTTAAATAATTCTTATTACTAAAATGTTTCTATAAGCCACTAAATGTATAAAAGCAGATTGTGTCTCAATATAACTAAAAATGAAGCGATATAAATAAATAAATAAACCCCACATTTAAAATATGCTTTTTAATCAAATAATTTAAATGTACATGTAAGGTTAAAATTGGTATATTTTAAAATTTTAACGCAGAAAATATAGTCTTCATTTTTATTTATTTGTAAGTATTAAAGAAAATACATTTTATTTAAGATTGCTAAGTTTAAATTATTACTACCAAAAAAAACCAAGACCAGCAAGACTCTTGCAGCAAGACCAAGACCAAGACCAAGACTGGGTGGTGCAAGACCAAGACCAAGACCAAGACCTTCTTTTGGCTTGCAAGACCAAGACCAAGACCAGGCTTGCAAGACCAAGACCAAGACCAAGACTAGCCCGGTCTTGGTCTTGGTCTTGCTTTGCTCATCACTATTTACTACCACTCAAAGACAAGAAAAACTTTAATAAACGATATTAACATTAGAAAAAGGAGACACTAGGCGAGCCAAATAAAACACTATATTTAAAACAAATAGTTAATAGAATTTATTATAAATTTGTAATTTATAAGTTTACACAAAAAAAAATAATCAAAATAAAATGGTGAATGCGCTGGGTTATGAAATGTACAAAATTTAAATTTATAATTTAAAAGTTTACAAAAAGAAATATATAATCGAAATAAGATAGTGAATTCGCTGAGTTAATAACTGTTAAATTTTCTATACTGAGATGAAAAGAATAAATATTATAAATATAACCCTACAATTAAAAAAAATATAAAATATAAAAATACATATAAATACCGCTTAGAATTATTTAATTAACAATAATTTAATGACCAGGTGCACCATTTGAAAACCAATAAGAATATAAAGATTTACCAAAAAAAAAAAATTACAATTAAAATAAAAGAAAAGGCCGCAAATAATTTATAACAATGTGGTAAAAATTTAAAAGATAGAGTCCTAAATTGTTTCTTGAAAAATTATTAAAAAAAATTGTTAGTGGGTTAATTTTAATGTTGCCTGTTTTGTCGAATCCAAGTGATGGCAGGTGTGCCATCCACTACACCGTGAAGAGTGATGGTGTCCAAAACTACAAACAACACATTAACCAGTTAAATGGTCACTATCTCTGACCCGTCCCAAGAAAACTTCTACCAAATTGATGGCCCCTCCAAACCAAAACGAAAACTGTTTCAGAAATTAATGGCCCATCAGAAGAATAATGGCCCGTCCGAAGAACCCTACAAAATTCAATACTAATTAAAACCCAATAAAACGTAAGATAATTAAGCGACTTTAAAAATCCCAAGAAAATTCCCTCAAATCCCATACTGTATGTGTTTCATAAAAAAAAAGTTAATATAAGGAAACTTTAAAATCTGGTGCTTGGTTCGAGACCTTTCAGTTAACACAGAAAAAAAATTACTTATTAAGTAAGCAACGTTAAATCAATCATAAAATAATAAACAATCCCATTAAATTAAGACAACATAAAATAAAATTGTTTCAGTAAACTAGTTTACAAAAAAAATATGCCCTATTCCATTGGCACCTAAAAAAAAAACAACATATTCCCTAGCTACCAAAAGTTAATTAACAATCACTTAATTAGTGTAAAATAAAAGGTAATATATCCATACAAATGTATTTAAACGTAGGTATAAGCCATCTTGGCTTAACTAAAACCCAAAACTAATTAAATAAGGTAAAAAAAATATTAACCAATTTTTGTTAAGTATAACAAAAGCCTCTCCGGCCTAGTAAATTGACAATTTAAATAATAAATAGGTCTCGAACAGTCACCCAGATACTTATACCCTGAGTAAAAGTCTCAAATAGAAAAATTATGACAAGAAAACTTAGTAATTAAAATTTATTACCAAAAGAAGGTAATTTAACAGCAGAAAATTAATTAATACTAAAAGAGACAAAGAATCTATACACAAGCGCCATCTAACGGCGATTTATTAAAACTTTAACGCTAATTAGAGTAGCCAATTAACGTAACTGTCAAAAAAACAACAAAAAAGAATAATTCAATAAAACTGCGATTTTCGCAATAAATTGGCCACAACAAACCCCTTAAATTTGTGTAATTAGGGTAATTAATAATTAATTCTTACTGAAATTCGACTTGCCAAACGCATGACGTAATATATTAAAAAAAATAATGAAAATCCCCTGAACCACCAGCGCGTCGTAAGAAAACCCCAATAAATCTATTAATGTACCGTTTTATACGGAAAATACTCAGTTAAAATAAGTCTAGAAGAACTTACCCAAGATGTTAAGGGGTATTTTCAACTAACACGTGATCCCTGCGGCGTCGAACTACAAGTCCTGCAGTGCAGATTTCTTTCCCGAAAATGGCAAAAAGCCAACGCAAAACTACCAAAATTCACACAAAACTAAAGGTAACTTAAATCGGGAAAGATTTTTGGGAAATTTGCAGCACAAATCCTACAAAGATGGCTCGAATACCAGTAGCTGCAAATTTTCCTAGTTCTCGGCCTAAAGATTGACGTGAAAGTGCCAATGGTAAAACATGGCCGATGGCCCTTTGTCCTCAAAAAGTACCAGTGGGCGCACGCACATCGCTGCTAATTCTAGGAATTTTCTCGCCCCCAAATTGGCAACATCGTTACAACATTTTGAGTTAACTACCCACGCTGCCCAAATAACATTCCCTCGAACTGTCATCTGTCTTGTCAAAAATAAATTCAAACAAAAATATACAACAATCCAGAATAATAACAAATGTTTAAAATTTCAATGCAAAGAGGATAAAATACAAAGAACCTGTACAAAAGAGACTCTGGAGGCAAAGGAAACTGCTCTGGCCCTTGTGACCCCTACGACAACTGTTGGAATGAAAAAATAAAGTAAACAAACTAAGGTAAATACGGAAGGTAATGTAATCAACCCTACCTACATAGCCAATAAAAGCAAAACCGCTAAGGAAATGTAATTTCTAGACAAACCTCCAAGCTGTCGAGGATTGTAGATAGGGAGAAAAACCATACAGAATACCTAGAGAAACAAAATTTGGTTACGAACCCCAGACACAGTTTATCCTAAATACCAACGTTTTAAAGGTAAGTCCCTATTTAAATTAGAAAATATTGATTGGTACAAAGTGAATCTAACCTGCTTAATAAACTTGGTTTAGTCAATAGTAAAAGATGTACCTCAAAATTAATGTTGCATCGAACAAAATTAAGGCCAGTTATTGACTCGAGGTATCTTATGTTAATTTTTTAGTACACAATACTACGAGGGGTAAAAGCAACGTAAAGCATAAGGTAGGATACCAAATACGATAGAAAAACAAAAGTAACCCAGCAATTACAATCAAATTTGGAGCCTTTTGCCAAAAATAAACTGTAAAAAAAAATGAAAACCGAACTGCATTAAGGTAAGCAAACTAAATTATTAAAAACAAACCTAGGAATAAAAACTAACCGTGACAACAGAGTTTAGGCCAGACGAAACTGTAGGTACATATGTGCCCAAATTAGAAACATCTTTATGATAATTTTATGATGGATACCTCATAAAATATATTTTAAAGGTGGCCTTTAAAAACTATTAATTTCAAATGGGCAAAATTTCCCAGTATTATTAGCATACCTGAAAATGTTTTATTGCTTAAAATCTTGTTATCTCTAGGTAAAATATGGGTTTTATTATAGGATAAGGGTATTCACATTTTTTTGGAAACAGATGATTATTTATTAATATTAAAGAATTAAAATAAGCCAACGCCCAACGATTTTATAAATTGTAAACAAAGCACATGATTCATAGTTATTTGTATTCACTTTTTATCTTCTATTTTTACAGAGCTAGGATATGGGCAATGACAGCCAATCGTAAGGACCTATTGGAAAAACTAACTGACCTAAATAAAAGCTACCGGTTATGTGAAAACCATTTTGAGGAAAAAATGTTTACAAGTCATCTTCGTACGCGATTGATAGCCACTGCAATACCAACCCTATTTCCGTCTCTTAAAGGCAGTTCTAGATCTACGAAAGATGACCATACATATAGTGCACCAGCTCTAGTTCCTGCGAAAATCCGTATTCTTGATGACAGAAGAATAATTCCAGCTCTTGTTCCAGCCGAGGTTCCAGCTACTGCAGAAACTTACTTAGGTATTTACGGTATTATTTTATTTTAAACAAATGTGTATGCTCTAAATTGTAAATAATACTAGTTTTGGTTGACCATGTATAAGAAAATCTCCAATTTTTAATGGTAACTGGACGGTCTTATGCAAAAACCGTTTAACCCACAAATTGCTAAAAAATAACATTTTCCTCGCAAAACGCAGCTTAGATGACGATTAACGAAAAGCAAAAATGATTTAACCAACCAGACACCCCTAGTGCCATCTATTTAACAATGTGTTAACCCACAAACCGAGTATCTGCCGGTAAAGAATTTTGCATAAATGGTTTAATCCACATATGTGTAATAGACCATTTTTGAAAAACGATTAATACCGAATAAGTTAAAATTTAGTTTGCGTGTTAGTCAGTAATAATCAGTTTGAGTTGTGCCGCTATCACGCGTGTTGGTTGTTTTAAAAGGTGTTATTTTTCCAGAAACTTAGTATTATTGAGAGGTAAGTGTATAATAAACCTAATAATATATTTTTCTTAAACAAAAACTCTAAATGAATATTGCAAATTGAATAACTGAAAAGTGATGTTAGAATGCACGTACATGTTTCTGTTTTGTGGGTATTTTTTTGTTAAATTGAAACACTTGTATTTAAATAAAATGTACAGTTGTTTAGAGTAAGTCAGCTTTTTCAGCAGAACTCACAAAACTTTAAACAAAACTTTTAACAAAATTTTGTGTGTTAGTCAGTTTACCTCATGTGCTTATTGTATTTAATTTTTTAAATTGATATGTTATGAGAAGAACTGAGGATTACGTTCATACCTATTCTTTTTCTTAATTATTTTAAAAAGGCCTACTGATTTGTAAGCTTTGCTACAAAACTCTGAATATGTTCTATTTTATTTAGGGTAAAATGTCTAGGGCTCAAAAGATCTTAGATATGTTAAAAGCTGATCCACTTCCCAGCCCTATTGATAATGATCAGAGGTATTTAATCTCTGCAAGTAGCAGTAATGCATACCCTGAAAATCAAGTTTCGACAGATCTACCGTCAACTAGTATGGACCCGTATGGTACCTTATCTGGAAGTGAGACTGACATACCAATGTAAGGTTTAAGGTAGACTATTTATGTTTAAAAATATAGTACTTTATACAACAAAGGACGCGGCGAAAAGTTTGTATCCCGACCGAAGGCCGAAGGGAGGGATACAATTCGTCGAGGGATAAAAAGACACTTTAGTCACGAGATTTATATACTATTTTTCGCACTTCTGAATTATTTTTTCCAAAAAAATATTGAAAAAAATAAAGAAAATTAAGGAACCCTATCAAAAACATGTCAAAGTAAAAAAAGACACCTTTTTATTTCACTTTCACTGTCACTTAGTCCCTTTTTTCAAGGTTATTTTGCTTTTAATCCCTAGGTACGAAAAGTAGCACTTTTAATCCCTAGGGACGAAAACTAGCACTTTTAATCCTTAGGGACTAAAAGTAGCACTTTAGTCCCGATTATACGGGACGAAAAGTGCACTTTTCGTCCCGCAAGTGCGAAAAAGTATTTTCTTTTTAATTTCAGGCTACAGGACCCATCCTCCACCCTGCTTCATGAGGAAATTATTAACGTTTCTCATACCGAAGAAGTGATATCAAGAAGTGATAATATCTGTAACACGCCTTTATCTAGTGATGAAGATCCCTTTCAGCCATCAGAAAGTGAATACGTACCATCCGATAGCTGTTCAGATGAACAAGATGTATCACAAGTTGGAGGCATAAACCAAGGCAATAATTCCGTTAAAGGCAGAAAGAGGCGCGGAAGAAAAAGAAAGAATGAATTTGAAACAAGAGAAGACAGAAAAAAAATTTGTAACACGAACCAAAGATACATAACTGCGAAAAACGTTACTGTTGAACCAAAAGTATTTGATGCTAATTTTAGATGTTCATGCGTAAAAAAATGCACAGAAAAAGTGGACGTTAAAACAAGAAAGAAGCTGTTTGATCAATATTGGGACATCGGAACATTCGAAGGAAGGTGTGTTTTACTAAATACCCGTGTAAAAGAAATTGATAAAAAAAGGACCTATACAAAAAAAGAAACCTCAAGAAGATCAAAGACTAGGATTTACTTTATTGAAGATATACAAGTTTGCAAAAAGACAATACTTCAAACATTGCAAATTAATCAAAATCGCATTCGCATTGCGCTAGACCAGCTTAAAAGCGATTCGACAATAAAAGATAAAAGAGGCACTAAAAGTGGAGGGAAAAATGTAATCGATCAACGACGCATTGAAGAAATTATTAGACATATAGCTTCCTTTCCAACTTATGTATCCCATTATTGCAGACAGCAAACTGAATCCAAGTTTTTAAGTCCCGAATTAAATCTTAGAAAAATGTATTCGTTGTATGAAGAATCATGTAATAATCCTGTGAGCCTGTCAAAGTATAAACAAATATTTTACAAAAACTTTAATTTAAGGTTTAAAACGCCGCATAAAGATACTTGCAAAACATGTGACACATATAAAGCCCAGCTCAACTTTTCTGACGTAGGCAAAAATCAAATAGAAAAAGAACATGAGAAACACCTTAAAACTGCAGCAGGTTTGCGTGCAGAGATGAACAACGACATAAAAATTTCCCGTGAAGACCCCAATACAGAAACTATAACGTTTGATTTACAAAAGACGCATCCACTTCCTAAGATACCGACGAGTATCGTGTACTATAAAAGGCAATTAAATCTTTATAATTTGGGTATTGCTGTTGGAAGCACAGGTAAGGGAGTTTTTAATGTATGGCTAGAGCATGAAGCTGGGAGGGGAACTCAAGAAGTTGGCTCGTGCCTTCGTAAGTTTATTATGGAAAATGTGAAGCATCCAGTAACTAAACTTAATTTATGGTCAGACTTGTGCGGTGGCCAGAATAGGAGTATCAAGTTAGTGTTACTCTTAATACACTTGTTGCAGAATCATGTCTCTTTGGAAGAGATCCGATTAAAGTTTTTACTATCAGAATTTCTACCCAACGACTCGCACTTTGGTGACGTGGAATGTGCCCTAAAGAACCACCAAAGACTTTACACAGAACAAGATAACATTAATATCATGAAGACCTGCAGAAATAAAAATAAATTTGTTGTTAATAGAATGACCAAAGAAGAATTCGTCTCAGTGCAAAATTTGGAACAAGCTGTCACAAATAGAAAATATGATATTAATCGTCAAGGTCGCAAACCTACTCTAAAGGAAGTTAGGCTGCCTCTGTTATGGCCCAATGGTAAAACTTTATCTACAGAAAAAGTTAAAGATTTAAAAGAAATATTAAAGCTAGTTCCCCAGGATGCTAAAGTGTTTTATAATTTTTTAAAGTCAAATTCAGGGCAAGATTTTAACGAGGACCTTGAAGGTCTTGGGGAAAATTTAGGCTTTGAAATAGATGACAGTTTTCTTGAAGATTAATGTTTTTTAGTTTTTTTTTGTATTTTGAGTTCATTTTTGCTTATTTCACTTATATACGAATGTTGAATATTCAAAAGTGACCTAAGCCACATCTGATGACCTTTTCTGTCATGTGTGACAGTTGAATCCGTATTTTTTACTACTCATTATATTTTTGATAGCCAATGTTATGTTTAGAAAATAAAATAAATATTTTTCTAAAACCTGTTGATTTATTATTTAAATTTAAACTTTAAACTCAATTATCTAAAAACTATGTTCTTGTGGGTTAGTCGATTTTTGCATAACACCGTCCAACTATCATTTTTTACTTGCTTGATTAAATATAATGTATTTTTGCAGATGATCAGACAGTTGCAGTTGACACCGAGGCCGAAGTCGTGTATCAAAGTAAGGGAGATTCTCTGATTATAGCAAGTCCTCCTCTTGTGTCTCCTGTGTCTACCCAAACACCAACCAGTTTAACTTCAGACACTCCAAGAAAGATAAAATTTAGACAGAACATCAAGTCGTTAACTGCCGAAAACAAATATTTGCGACAAAAAGTTCAGGTACTTAAAAATGAGATAGATAATAAATTAGATAATATTGTTCCGTGACACCCCGTATAAAAACACGTATCCTGGTTTTACACCTTTTTATTGCAAATCAGGTTCACAAACGTTTCTATGGTAACAAAAATTCAACGTAACGTTATTGTGACAACTATTTAACCTTTAACTATTTCTGTCAACTTCTTATCTCTGTGAAATGCAAAACTAAACTGGCCCGTGCGGATTTTCCTCGAGCTTTTTATAGTGAAGTGGAAAAGAATGGAAAAGTCTGGAAAAGTCTAGAATTAGCTGGAAGGATTCTTTTACTACAGGATGTAAGAAAAGTGTAAAAAGGATGTCTCCAGCGCCCTCAGGATAATCCGCAATGACCGTCGAAAAAGGGAAAAACTAAGGTAACCTATTTTAAATAAATTATTAACCTAAATAAAATAATTCTAACCTTTTATATTTCTAATAACTAAACCCTAATTAAAGTCTGTAACATTGCCCCCTCCCAAGTTTTGATCGTCTCGATCAAGTATCTTCTCGATCTTGATAGCGACACAGCCGTTCTAGATGTACAATTTTCATCTTCGCCTGTGGGCTCTTCTGAATTCGGTACACCAGATCATTAAGCCGGGTTACTACTTTATATGGTCCCTCCCATGACTTCTGCAGTTTCGGTGAACGCCCCTTGGTTCTTCTTGGATTGTATAACCAAACCTTTTCACCGACAATGAATCCCTTATGATTAGCTTTCAAGTCATAGCGGGACTTCATACGGTCACTTTCTTTTTGTAGCTTATTGCGAACCCCTTCGTGTATTTCTTGCAGCTGTTTACTGAGTTGACTTACATAATCTTCTGCTGGCTTTTCATTGGTAGAAGGTCGTCCAGTAAGTAAATCAACTGGAAGGCATAACTCCGCTCCAAAAATGACTTTTGCAGGTGACGTTCCAGTTGTTTCGTGAGCTGCGGAGCGATAGGCTAGTAAAAACGGCTGTATACAGGTGTCCCAGTTACTTTGTTGGTCATTTACCTTAATTTTCAGGTAGTTATCAAGAGTTCTGTTAAATCTTTCGACCATTCCATCTGACTACGGGTAAAGGGGTGTAGTTCTGGTTTTATGGATACCCAGGAGATTACAGAGGTTCTTGAATAGATCGGACTCAAAGTTTCTACCTTGATCAGTATGTATTTCTCTTGGTACTCCATATCGGCAAATCCATTGTTGAAAAAGTACGTCGGCAACAGTGGTAGCTTCTTGATTTGGTATTGCGTAGACTTCTGGCCATTTGCTGAAGTAATCCATCGCTACCAAAATATAGCGATTCCCAGATTTACTTGTTGGAAATGGTCCTGCTATGTCTATGGCAATTCTTTCAAAAGGTGCTCCTACATTGTATTGCTTCATCTTGCCATGGCTTCGTGTCTTAGGTCCCTTGCTGGAGGCGCAGTCCTTACACCTTCTGCACCAGTCTTTGACATCGGCACGACTTCCCAGCCAGTAGAACCTTTCTCGAACCTTTTCAAGAGTCTTCATAACTCTGAAATGGCCACCGCCTATACCATTGTGCAAGGCTTGCAATACTTCTGGAATCCTTTTGGTGGGTAGTATTGTTTGATAGGTACAGCTTTTGCCGTCAGAACTTTCCCAGACTCTTTTTAATAGGCAATCTTTCATTATAAAAGAGTCCCATATGGCCCAGTACCCTTTAAATCTCGGGGACTTTGAAGCTATTTTCTGATATGAGGGTCTTTCTGAATTTTCTGTCTTAAGTTTCATAATATCTCCAAGATCAGGATCCTCTTG
Source organism: Listronotus oregonensis (assembly GCA_019359885.1). Classification (NCBI taxonomy): domain Eukaryota; kingdom Metazoa; phylum Arthropoda; class Insecta; order Coleoptera; family Curculionidae; genus Listronotus; species Listronotus oregonensis. The sequence continues at coordinate 6,269 of JAHBCN010016895.1, read as the reverse complement.
TTGTTCTTTTGCAAGGATTTTAGGATCCCATTCTTGAGAGCACTGGATGCGTGTTCTTCGGCAGTGAAATTCATCGGGATCTTCTTGTTCTTCACGTCTACTGCAATGTTTACAATCTTCGGGACAAGGTCTTCTTGATAGAGCGTCAGCATTTTTATGGTTCAATCCTCTTCGATGTTCAATTTTAAAATCGTATTCTTGAACACGTTGTAGCCATCGTGCTATCTGACCTTCGGGATTCTTGAACTGAAGCAACCATTTAAGTGATGCATGGTCAGTTCTCAGGTGAAATTTCTGGCCATAGAGGTACTTATGAAAATGTTCCAGAGATTTGACGATAGCTAGAAGTTCTTTTCTAGTCACACAATAATTTCGTTCAGATTTCGAAAGAACTTTGCTGAAATACGCTATCACTTTTTCTTGGCCATCTTGTATCTGTGACAAAATTCCACCAATAGAAGTATTGCTTGCATCAGTGTCCACAATAAAAGTTTGATTGGGTTGTGGATATGACAACACTGGAGGATTGCAAAGGGCTTTCTTCAGTTGTATAAAGGCTGCTTCACAATCTTCGGTCCATTCATAGCTTTTGTTGTTCTCGGTAAGTCGATGTAATGGTCTGGCAATGGCAGCAAATCCATGTATAAATCTTCTATAGTAAGTGCACAATCCCAGAAAACTTCTAATTTCATGCTTGATTTTCGGTGTAGGCCAGTTTTGGATAGCTTCTGTCTTCTCTGGATCTGTTTTCACTCCTTCTTCAGTAATTATGTGCCCCAGGTATTTAACTTGTTTCTGAAAAACCTCTTCGACATTTCTAAGGTGGTCTTCAAATATTTTTCCAAGAATAATAATGTCATCTAGGTATACTAAGCATGTTTTCCAAGTTAGACCACGTAATGTTAACTCCATCAATCGTTCAAAAGTAGCAGGGGCATTGCATAGACCAAATGGCATAACATTAAACTGCCACAGTCCGGTTCCGGTCGAAAAGGCAGATTTTTCCTTATCTTCGGGATGAAGTTCTACTTGCCAATATCCACTTTTCAGGTCTAAAGTAGAAAACCATTTTGAACCCGTCAGAGTATCTAGAGTATCGTCTATTCTTGGTAATGGAAAACTGTCCTTCTTCGTGACGTCATTAAGTCTTCTGAAGTCAACACAAAATCTGGTAGAACCATGGACTCTGGGATGGTTCTATAATGCCTTGGTTTTGCATGTCTCCAATTAACTTGTCAACTTCGTCTCTTTTGGCTAAAGGAATTCGTCGTGGTGGTTGCCTTATCGGCGCTGCATCACCAGTATTTATTCGATGTTGAACTATGCTGGTTTTTCCCAAATCCTTTTCAGAGAGAGAGAAAACGTCTTGATTTCTTCTGAGAAGGTCTTCCAACTTAGTAACCTGCACTGGATCTAATAGGGCTTTCGAAGAAATTACCAAGTCTTGCAGAGCATCAGGTAGTTTACTTAAAGGAACTTCAACAGGTGTAGTAAAGGTATGGGTAACTATCTTCTTAGCAGGTTGACAGGTACCAATTTTGTCACCTTGTTGGACTTGTTGAGGGTAATCTTTCAGGTTCAGCATTCTGACAAATACCGTATTTCTTCTGTTTTGCGTCAGAGTTCTTGCGGGTAGAATTCCTTTAGCGTATAGTGGACTATTTTCAGTTGGTTCAACTAATAGGATTTCACCTTCTTCTAAGTCTTCACACCTTGCTTGAATTATGGCTTCTGAATTTGGGGGTAATATGACATCTTCTATAAGTACAACTTCTCGAATGAATACTTCATTTTTCCGTGGAAATCTCATTACAATCTCTTCATTACTAGTTCGCAGTATTCGTTGTGGAAGGTCAAGTACAAACTTCTGATGTTCCATAATGTCAAGACCAAGGATAACTTCGTCCATTATGTCAGCAACAAACACAACGTGTATAAAAGTTGTTGTCCCCAAGGTTATTCTTGCTTCATGTATGCCTTTAATTGGTATAACTTCTCCATTGGCAGTTTCCAAAATATAATTTTTCTCTGGACGAAATATTTTGCAATGGGCTACGATGTTCGGCCTTACAATAGTATGTGTGGAACCAGTATCTAGTACCATTTCACATTCTCGACCGCATAGATTTTCAGGTACTACCAAGCTGGAGCCGTTGTTTTGCACCCGGGATACTTTTACTATTGATGTTGATGGTTGGTAGCACCTTGCCAGCTTTCGACCTTGAAAGTTTTCTGGCCTACTTGCAGGAGCAATTGATCTGGTACAATTTCTTTGGACATGCCCCTCTTTGCCACACTTCCAGCAACATATGTTATTTCTTCGTCTTAATCAGTGCTATGATGTAACAGTCGGGTTAAATAACCCCAGAGTTATATAACTCCACAAGACTTTGTTATTGCCACTATGGAGTAAGAAAACATAATTCAAGAAATAAGAAGTTTTTGGTTAGTAAATCATCAGCAAAATATTCTTTACTTATTTATATTATCTTTAAAACACATTACCTTACATAACTTGCATAGAAACACCGTTTTTTTGCCTTTTCTTTTTGTAAATAAACTTGACAGTTCATAAAATCAATCATGACAATCACTCAAAATTCGACTAGATTGCCATGGGATAACCCGTTATTCATTTTTTTCCGATATTTAACTCTAAAGAATAACCTGGCCCCTCGAGATGCGGTTTAAATAACCCCGCTCGTTGTTAATGCTGTCTTATAAGTATCGATATCTTGTGTCAGTCCGGATCGTAATTTAAAAAATCGATAAAGTTAAATATCGTAATAAAAAAACTTTGTGTTTAAATTACCGCCTAAATTTTAAAATGGATTACAGATGGTATTGCGAAAGACTTATAAAAATAACTAAATTATTATTACTATTAATCCTGACCAAAGGAAGTCATAACTTACATTTATTTAGTAATTTTAAATCACCTAAATTATTTAACACCAAAATTAAAAGTAATTTTCTTTAAGCACATACCTGTAGAGGCAGCCTTACTGCTTAGCATTGCGATCAAGCGTGTGAAAGAGAAAAAATAATATATCCCTTCCCGTCCGCCAATCAGCACGCTGGGAGAAAGGGAAAGGAACTAAATTTGTTCTTCTCTATCTTTCTCCCAATCACGCTGTTTGCACGGCCGAACGGCAAGGCTTCCTCTAGGTACGTCCAATTTATTGGATACTAAGCTTTCAGATTACACCTACTAACGTTAGCATTGCCGCTTGACTATGCAAATAAGCGTACCAGATAAAAATAAAATAACGGTATAACCTTTCTCTCTCGCTTCGCGTGCTAATATTTGTCGACTGCTTCTCCAATATTCAAAAGTTTCCGTCAACCACGCGAAGCGAAAAAAAAAGATTGTGCCCTTATCTACTTTCTCGCACGGCCTAGAAGGTATATGCTTACAGATTCTGGGCTTACAGCTTAGTATCTCCGAGCATATATCTACAAGAGGCAGCCTTGCCGCTTGGTCATGCAAACAAGCCTGCGAGTAAAAAATAAAATAAGGATATAATCTTTCTCTCTCACTGCGCCGCCCCGCTAATATGGAAAAGTTTCTACCGACTAATATTAGCACGCGGGCGAGAGAAAAGTTGTACCCTATTCACTTTCTCGCACGCTTGTTCGCACGGCACAGCAGTAGTATATGCTTTAAGCATAGACCTACTAGAGGTAGCCTTTCCGCTTGGCCGTACAAACTATGGCCGTGCGAACAACCTTTCTCTCTTGCTCCATGTGCTGATTGGTCAGCGATAACTTTTTAATATAAGCGGGAACTACAAACAATATTAGCTATAGAGAAATAATATATCCTTATATTTTTTTTTACTCGCACACGTGTTTGCGAGGAAAGGCTGACTTTAAAAAGTATAAATATGTTTAAAACTAAGTATCTTTGAGCATATACCTACTAGGGGCAGACTTGTTACTTAACCGTGCAAACAAGCGTGCGAGTGAAAAGGAAAATATGGGTATACCCGTTCTTCCGCTAATACTAAAAACTTAACGCCGAAAAATATCAACACGTGAAGCGACAGAGAAATATTTTCCTTTTCCATCGCACGCTTGCTTGCACGGCCAAGTAGCAAGTCTGCCCCTAGTAGGTATATGCTTTGAAAATATATCTACTCAAGATACTGCGATCAACCTATTTTCTTTCTTAACGTGCTGATTGGTCAGCGAAAACTTTTTAATATTGGCGGGGCCGTCGAACAATCAGCACGCGAAGCTAGAGAAAGGTTATACCCCAACCACAACTAAGGTTCGAGCATATACCTACTGACCAAGCAGCACGCAGAGTGGTGAATAAGCAGTCTGGCGCGCGAGAAAAGGTTATAGACCTATTCTTTTTTCTGTCTGGCACGCTTGTTTGCACGACCGAGCGGCAAGGCTGCCTCTAGAAGGTATATGCTTGAAGATACTTAGCAAAAAATATCGATACCTATTTCTAAGATGACAGGTCTGTTTGTTATTTAGATATACCTTATACTTTTACTACAGCTCACGTAGTCCTAAAAATACACATAAGAGCGCTGACACAGGCGCTGACGTAAAACGTATATTCCGAAATGGCTTTCATAAATGACCGATTTCGACAACGTCAATCGCAGATTGTGCTAGCTTCACAGTCTATAAAAAAGTTTTGCGTCAAAGGAAACGTCAAATTTATCTATTAAAGCCGCGTTCTCAGAGCTTCGTACTGTAGCCGGCGACAGCTTTTCGACCAATGGGAACGCAAGAGCCGTATTCCCCTATTCCCCCATTTATCTGTCGCCGGCGACCCTTGGTGAAGTTGAATATTTTCAACTACAGCCGGTGTCGCCGGCAAATTTTATTAAAAATGGTGGTTTTTCATATTTTAAATAGTTTTTTAAACGGTGTTTAATTTATGTTTTTGGAGGTGTAATCTCATTAGGGAAGGTGGAGAAAGGTATAAATAGCGGCGCAATCATCAGGTGTGGAAGTTTTAAGACTTCGAAGAGTTAAAAAGTTAATGTTTGGAAGATACTCAACCCCGGCCGACTTTACAATAATTTAACGTTTGGACTTGTGTGTCAAACTGAAAGAAATAATAATTATGAATCCTCAGCCACAGCAATTTGTTTCTGTGGAAATAACTCATTCTTCAGGAACTCAGTTTAATGTGTCCCTTTCCCTAGAGGAATATAGGCTTTTTCAGACTGGTTAGTATTACTACATTCATGTAAGTACTTATTTTTTTTTTAAACTAATTAATGCTTCTCTGATAAACTTGATAGTTTTCAAAAAAGTGTAAGTTTTCAAATCATTGAAAAACTTATATTTAAATTTTTATTATCGTTACTTAAGGATTAAATGATATGGTAATGTGTAGCTTTTACAAAAAAATCATGCAACAAAAAACAAAAAAATGCTTTATACTTAATGAAATGCTGAAGTATTCAACTTATTTTATCACATAACATAGTACCTACTAATAAAATTTAAGTATGTGGGTACCTATTTTAAAAAACTGATGTGGATTCATGATACCTAGGTATTTAAAATTCATTGAAATTAAAAAAAAATATATATCTAGATCCAGATTATGGAAACCAGCTGGCTGAGAAATATTATACACTTTATCAATCTGGGTTGCTGACTTCTGTGGAAGAGCAACAACAACATTTAGGTGAGGAATGTGGGGAAGACAATCAATCAACCAATATTCAAATTGAAAAAAGGGTTTATACAGATGAGGATGAGAGACCCTTATTAGATTAGTCTCCGAAAGACCTCCTCTGTATGATTTTAGGCTGCCTTTAAAGGAGAGAGGAAGAGCAGCAGTTAAGAAATTATGGCAGGAAATAATAGATGATAATAATTAGATGGTATGTATTTGAAGCAATTAACTTCAAATGTTCTGTATATTGCTAAAAATGAGTACTTATTTTTGTTTTCCTGTTTCAGTGGATATAACTATTAAAGCACTTTCCAAAAAGTGGAAAAATATAAGAGATAGTTTTATAAGAGTCCGGGGCAACATTAAAAAGAAGCTTGCTTCTGGATCATCGGCTGATGAAAAAGTTCAAGGGGAACGATTGCAACGTAGTCATAAAAACTATGAATTGCTAATGTTTTTGGAAGATTCTTTGGCCTTTAGGAAGTAAGTAACCAAATATTTTTTTCTTAAAAAATCCTAAATCTGTGTTAAATTTGATACTATTTAGACTATGAATAAGTGGAGTGTATATAACCTGTATATTATTGGCTGTAAATTTTTTAATGCAAATGTTTTT
>JAHBCN010016894.1:0-18981 GCA_019359885.1 Listronotus oregonensis | reverse complement strand
CAAAACGTATTGGGAAACATTGTGTTGTTTTTAAAAAAGTAAACAAAATTTTTAAAAACCTACTTTATTAAATATAAATTACTCTGGAGTGCGTTTGTTGAACATGCTGGAATGTCTTAGGGCTCAGTACTGACACCAACTCAATTTTTTCTTTGCATTAACGATTTTCTTTTTTATATAATCAGTCCCATACATAGTTGTGCTGGCGGTAATAACCTTCACTCCAATCAGTTTCTTAAGCCAATCTCTAAACCTGATTTAGAAAACAAGCGTTAAGTTAATGCAAATATCTCTTTCACAGAACCCTAAATTAATATTAAATTGGGCGCCAAAAATCCTGTCCAGTTTATTGCCTCTTATGTTTGCTGTCGCGCAAAAAAAGTCGATCAATACTAATTTTCTACTTATGACCGGTCAAATTTTGCATAACAAAGATATTAACACTTTTAAGAATAACCCTAAATGGCATAAACACATTATATCCATGGCCAGCAGCTTAAAAAAAAGCTCAGATTTCTCTTTCGGGTCAGAAAGTATTTTTCTCCTGTTAATCCGTGTACTCTTTATGTATTATAAATCGGACCTTCTATGAAATATTGTTCCCATGTCTGGGAAATGGCGTATGTCGCGATTAAGAGCCCCTTTATTTTTCCCAAAAAAAACATTTTTGCCCCTTTAGGCTCAATATGCCCTTTTATAGGCATTTCCACGGCTTCTCCCAAGAATTTTCAGTATAATTCAACGCGTTTTATGTATATTTTTCAGTCCATCTGAAAATAGAAAGTCCCAGGTGGAAACCGCTGCTGTGAAATATATATATATATATATATATATATATATATATATATATATATATATATATATATATATATATATATATATATATATATTTTTAAATATATATATATATATATATATATATATATATATATATATATATTTTTTTAATTTAAAAAAAATTACAAAAATTTTAAATAAAAGTTTAAAAGGAAAAAAAATTTTTTTTATACACAAAAATACACTGCATATTTACATGCATAGACAAAAATAAAATTTATACAAAACAAGACTCTGAAGTTATTCAAATTTTTGAAAAAAAAGGATTGGTTTTTAAACATAGCTCCTTCATTTTAATGATAAAAGTTTTTTCAAAAGTAATTTTGTAGGGTTTTTCCGGGGCTACAAGGATATGCGATTTTAAAATTTCCCTTTTAAAACCCTTAGTTTTGAAATGGGGGAGTTTAAAGGGCTTAAATAAGGGGTGCTCGCTCAAATAAATTTTGTACCCAAGAAAAATTTTTTATGCAAAAGAAAAATATTTTAATTAAAAAAGCTACAATTCGGCCTTTGGCATTTTTTTTGCATTTCCAATATTTTTGTAGGTATTTTAAAAAAAAGTTTTTTTTTTCGAAATTGCGAAAATGGGTTTTTTACTTAAAGCTCCAATTTTTAAAAATTAACATTTTAAATTTGTCAAACTTTAAAGATGCATTGATAATACGTATATAAAAAGAATTGCAGAAGGGTAAAGATCAATTTTTTAGGAGGGTAATGGGGATTGTTTTCACTGATTTTTTCGTTAAAGAAAGTAGGAACCGAAATATTTTTATCATAATCCCCCGGTCAATTTTCGTGCTAGATCCTTTTTTTCCTTTTTAAAAAAAAGGTCCAATTATATACTTTAAAAAAGACAAGTTTTTCCGCCGTAGCTCGGTCCGTATTGGTTGTAGAGAAATTATAATTAAAGGGTTTTTTTTTTAATTTTTTTATAACCTACAATTTTTCTTTCTACATTTTTTTTAAATTAGCATATTTTTTGAGTTATTCGCGAAAAATTTATTAAAAACGTTGATTTTTTCGTCAAAAAACTGTTACTTTCAATCGCGAATAACTTGACAAATATTAGTTTTACGAAAAAATGTAAAAAACATTTTTACTTAAAATTACCTTCTTAATAGGTTCCTGTGATTAAAATGAAATAAAAAGTTTCCACCTCCAAGATGGGGTGGCAACCACCCCCAGGATAAAAGCACCCCTCGGCATAATATAAAATTTGATCCTTGGGCTATTCCCTACCTTCTGTAAAAATTTTAGGTATAGTAAATACGAAGTCAATCCGAACAGCTAAATAAAAGACTCACATACCGGGACTGCTCAATTCACCAAAAAATCCCCAATAAAAATGACCCAACTGGACCCAGCTTTCAGTGGCGGTTCCTCCATAGGAGTTATCAGGAGCACGTGCACCCCCAAAAAAATTTAAAACAAGTTTTTTTTTTTCATCGTGCATTATCCGGAACTCTCTACTTTATTCTACGCTAATACAAAACATAGTGTATTAGCTCCCTAACGACGAACTGACTGGAGCCGAAAGGATCCGATTACGGCCGTTCGACGTTCGACGCCAATCGACCGATCGCACGCGCTGGCGGTGCGTGGTTTATGCAATTTCTATGGAAGATTATGCCAGCGGGCGGAGGGGCAAATGCGATTATTAATAGGAAGAGGCGCACACTTTTTATGTGCTCCATATAACCATTTGGTGCTGTTACGACAATTTAGGGTGCGTTTCAGTTCTTTCACTAAAAATGGTCCGTTTTACGGTGAAATATTTGCAAACAATTTTAACTCTTTGAGTTTAGAACAAAAAATTGAATTTAAATGTGCTGAAAGTTGACCTAGACTTGAAATTTCCTCACACAGACCACCAAATGTAAGTCTAGGGAGTTTGGGTCAGAAAATTCAAAATGAAAATTTATGAAAATAATGATTGGATTTGTGGATGTGATACAACTAACCGATTGTTTTGTTTTTCGTGCTTGTTGTTCAGTCGCGGAAACGCGCGCAGAGCCTGCCTGCCAAAACATGGTAATGGCTCGGGCTCATATTATCGCTCAGTTGGAGCAGCTTCTGGGGAAAGTTGATTTAAGGCAGCAGTTAGATAGTGCATATAGGCGCAGTGTTCAACAACAAAACGTTGTGTTGGCCTCCAGTTGTTTTGTATTTTTGTGTTTTACGACTAGTGCACCCCCATAAATACTTACCACGAGCCGCCACTGCCAGCTTTATGAGCTCTTCTAGTCGGTCAAATAATGTTTCATGATTGATGACTTGTCGATCAAAATATAAGGAATTGAAATTGGTTTATTCTTCGTTCTTTGAATTTTAGCGAGTGTCTAAGAGTGTATTTTTCTAAATTGTTTTGTTATTGTTAGCGTGGTTATTTCTGTTGTTACTGTTATCTTTGTTAATATTTATCGTTTTACTGTTGTCATTTAAATATTTTATCAAGATGGCGTTGTGGAGACCTTTTGATGTTTCTGATAATGAAACGGACAATGTAGAAGCCGATTTCATGACGAAGCCGTCGGAATTTTTAAATAAGACGTTCAAGCACAGAAACTTATTTTAAATTATTTACACTTGCTTAAAAAGTGAAAATCGCGGGGCATCACAAAACGAAATTTTAAAAAGGATTTTGTGAGCTCACTATACTTGCTCGTACTACAATTTACACAGTGATTAGAGAAGGAGATACCATCGACCATACCGTAAAGCGAAAAAAGAGCTAACCAGAAGCTTAAAAACTTGATAATGGCGAGAAAACAAAGTCCCAACTTTAGAAATGCATTCGATAAGTTTCGGGATTATCCAGATTAAGTGAATATAAATCTTTTGACACCTTGCGTAATATTTTACTAGATTGCGGTTTCAAGTACAAAAAATTAAACCAATGGATGGTTTTAATGGAATAGTTTCGTATCGTAGCATGGCGGCAAGAATATTTACGTAAAAAATTAAGGAATATCGCCAATCCAAAAGGGAGATAGTGTATTTGGACGAAACATGGTTCGACACACATGATCTTGTTAAATATGGTTGGGTGGATAATAGTAATAAGTGTACACTAAAAGGGGCCCTGTTCTCGCGGAAACGAGTAATAATAACGCTTATTATTGTCAGCTAAAAATATAAAGAATTCATCGGCTGACCACCATGAAGATATGACCGCCAGTCTATTCGAAAAGTGGTTTATTGAACAGTTGCTGCCAAATCTGTCTCCAAATTCTGTCATTATTATGGACAATGCGTCTTATCATTCACGTTTAGATAACAAAGTTCCCAATAGCAACACAAAGAAGGATGATATTCTTAAATATGGAAAGTAAAATATGGAAATTCGTCAAAAAGTCTACAAGAAAGGTGTTATTGGAAGCTATAAAAAAAGAGAACTTTAAAAAGGAATGTTATCGACAAATTATGCGAAGCACATGGTCATACTATTTACGTCTTTCCCTTATTTGCCAAATTAATCGGTCATACTTCATAATGTATTTCTATTATGACATTATTTTTGATAATTATTATATCTACGTAAATCACGACTTATTCTTAAACTATCTTTAACATAACCTTATTACAAACAAAAATTAACAAACCTTGCAACTATGAATGATTTGATAAAAAAAATTTGGCCAAATTAGCGATGGGGGATAATATTGATGAAATTTTTTTTGATACATGATGGATACTCTATTAATGAGGGCACCAAAGAACCATCTAACTTTTTACCTAGTAAGGGTTTTTTTTTCTCAAAATACATATCAAGCAATTCAACTACTCTCTTGCAGTAGTTTGAAAACCTTACAACAAAAAAAAAATGAAGCCTAAAACTTCCAAAATTTTTTCAAAATTATTGATATGGTTAAAAAAACATTCACCAGACTCAACAAACATTATCGTTCGACTAAATAATAAAAAAAATTTAAAAATAAGCATTTGCTAATATAAAATATTCGGGGAAAAAAATTAACGTTCAACCGACATAAAATTAGTAGCACACAAGTCCTGGCCTCACGTCTGTCAAAAAGATTCAGGCTAAGGCCTCCCAAAAAAAAAAATCTTAATGGGAAAAACGTAAAGCCTCAAGGCCCTTAAGTGAAGCGGTCCTTGTTAAAAGACGTAGTGCTAAATCTCACTAATGTATAGGTATTTTATTTTCTTTTTATTTCATAATTTTATTTTATATCAACTATGTCCTTTTTTTTAAACTTAATGTTTTTTTTTTTATATGACTTTATTTTTTTTTTTTAAAATTAAATTAATAAGTCATCGGGAAAAAAACAAAAATTTTTGATGTACCGTGTTCACTGGAACATGTGCGAAAAAAGAACAAACAAACGTTTGTTCGCCGTTTTAACGACTACACTGAAGAAAAACGTTTGTTTGCTGATGTTTTTTTTTTCGGTGTGTACATAAATTTTGCCCCGACGTCTACTAAATGGGAAAGAACAAACAAACATTTGCTCGCGTTTTTACTGTCTACACTAAAGAAAAACTTTGTTCGCTGATGTTTGTTCTTGTTTGTTTTTCGGTGTGACATTATAAAGTTTTGTTTTTGTTTGTTTCGACATAAAACTTAGTTCCTGTCTAAATAAAACTTTAGTAAACTAATAAAATAATTTATTTGATTTTTCTCCATATATAGTTACTATGCTTATTATGACGTCTTTAAGGTATATCCCATTGCAAGTACGAAAAAAATGTATGTTTAAAATAGTTTATTAATTAAGTTCGAAGGGTAGGTTTTGTTTGTTTTTATCTAAATAAAATGTTAAGCTAATATAATAATTTATTTGATTTCTGTTAATTTAATGTTTTTTTCTTTTTTCAACTTGGAGAAGTATTCTGGATTATTGTAGATATAGAGACAAGTACAAAATGTATAGTTTGACATTTATGTTTAAAAGTTAAGTTGTGGTTTGTTCGTTCCTTTTTGAATAAAACTTTAAAATTATTTTTAAAAATTTTTATCTGCTTTTAAATAAAAACTTACATGTAACATAAAAAAATAAATTAACAGATTTAATTAATGAATATATGCAACTTAACCCGTATAACCCTTATTATATAAGGATACAGTAAAAAATTAGTTAAAATTATTTTAAAAATAGAAAACTTAAATGGATTCAATAATCAAAAAAATATTTTTAAAGCTGGTTTAATAACGAAACAAAAAGACATTTTTGTGTGTAATCTTTTTAATCTGTGTAATTCTGTGCAATCTGTAAAATTTTTAAAATTTCGTGTAATCGGGTGTAATCCGTGTTTCCCTGTGTAATCCGAGTAATCCCTGTGTAATCCAGGTAATCTCTGTGTAATTCGTGTAATCTTTGTGTAATCCGTGTAATCTTGACTTTTGTGTAATCTGGTGTACAGATTTTTGATTGCGGTTTCCCCCTCGCTTGTATCTCTTCTCTTAATTGTTTAAGAGGTAAAGAATAAAATTAATAATTTTCAAATTTAAAAGTATTTCAAAAATCGAAAAATTACAGTTAATACGGAGAGCCGTCTAAATTATTACTGCAAGATATTTGAACTGTGATTTTGAAAAAACTACTCGAAGGACGGCGTCCGTCTTAAGCCTAAACAACTTATTACAAACAATAATTCTCCGAAATATCAGCTTGTCGACTTTAAAAGGGTCCAGCCTATGAATGTTTTTAAAAATGGTGAGTTTAGCGGTTTTTTTGACTTTTTTTTGCGAAAAATGCACCGATAAACTTTTATAGAAAATCATTTTGTTTGTTTTTTGATTCTTTGCAAAGGTCCTATTGACAGTATCCCGATTAAATTACAATTAAATCAAATTTTTTCACTTCTAAAGAAAAAAAAAATGTGATTTTTTAATAATTTTTTCCGTATAGAAAACAAAAAAAAGCTAACTTGCACTTAGTTGCATAAAATTTGCTTTGTAAACATCATAAGGTAATTAAAGCACAGTAAACAAGTTTAGATACTTTAGGCTTAATACCGAAAGCCGAAAGGGTTCTCCATAATAGAATACCTATTTTGATATTGAAAGAAATTCCATATGGGGTAAGTCAGTACGTTTTTTTATATATTATTATCTTCTATGGCCTTTGGGACTTAAATAACCATATTTTTAATCGAGTAGGCACCTGTCACAAAACTAGAAAAAATTGATTTTCGTAAAACGTCATTTTTCTAATAAATCATCATTAGGTTTGAACACATAATTTAATGTTTAGTTTTAATTCTTATCGATTATTTAGTTCATCAACGAGTTTTTTTGCGTAAAACAATAAAGAGTAACTTAATAGAAGAGGATGAAGCGACAGTAAATACCGCTAAACACTCTAAAAGAGTTCAAAATGATATAAAATAGGTGCCAAGTTCCGATTTTAAGATCTCTAAAGTACCGAGATCTAAAATTAGACCAAGTTCTTTTTTGACTTGGCAAGTTTAAATTGCATTTTAAATTCTAAGACAATTGTGACCTCAGAAACTCAGGTTCATTCAGATTGGTAACTTTTAAAATATACAATATTACCGCCCCTATTTCAGGGCGTTTCGAGTAAAAATGTGCAGTTTCCAGAATTTTTTTTTTACTTGTGTCCTAAAACCCAGTTACATACCATATTTATTATATATAACCAAGTTTTTACACCCTCGGGAAATGCCCCAAAATAGTAAAATGGGCGTATTTTCAAAATCAAATATCGAATATCGTAGACACCACTTGACGTAACTGTCTCAATTTTTGTACAGGTAATTAGAATAATTATGGAATTTACATACCACATTTTATACTTTTCTGTGGAACGATAACGAAGTTATAATAGGGGGAAAATACGCTAAAACATTTCGTGTAATAAACACACTTCGTGCGTGAGGCCAGAACTTGGCCCTGGCGGACTATCGTGGGTCCAGATATTTGCTTTTTCAGATGGTTATGTCTATTCTTCATTTAAAATTTCAAAAATTATCGTCTTATTAATAGACTGCATCTACTTCAAGTACAAAAATATTTAATTGTAAATTTTAAGAGCGGTTTTATCAAGAGAGTTGTCGTCATACTTAAAATATTTCAAATTATCTCTCTTGTATGCAAATGATTTCAGGGTCGTAATATTTTAATTGGTGGAGGGAAGTCATTTTTTCTGGTAGTCACTTTATACTTTAAACAGAAAGAATATTAAAAAGAAAACCTATTTAAGAATGTGTGAAATATTCTGATATTTGTATATATCAAATGTTATTTACATCACAAGAAACTTTTTATTACTATTTTGGATTTTTTTAGTTACAAGAGTAACGTTATATACGTAAATAAAAAGGCGGCATACAAGGGGCTATAGATGAAAACTGCAAGAATCCACTCATAAGGGAAAATAAAGGTAATGTAAATTTAAAAATACGATCACGGAGTGAGAATATAATTGTAAAATTTAAAAAAATCGTCTAATAAAGCTAGGAAAATATTTAACTCACTACCCAAAATTTTGGAGTTTTAAAACTGTCTAAACGCAACAAGTATACTTTAAATAAGTGTATTACTGTGAAGTGTTATTTTTAATAGATATATTTTTATCGTAAACCATATTTTTGAGAGTCATTTTTTATTAGTCAGATTCATCAGTTAACAGATGGTTTAAACAGGGGGGATTCATGAGGAAATGTCAATACTTAAGGTACGTAGTCAGAGCCCAAAAATAAACATAAAAGCCTATACAAATATGGGTCCGCAAGGTTTTCGTTTTCGAAATACAGGGTTTTAAAATTTTTATCTATTTTTTTATTTTTAAATAAAATCTATGATAATGTAAATATTAAATCAAAAATTGGTACCCGGGGGGTTTTTTTGGTATGACGGCTCTTACTTGTGGGGAGCCACCTACACGTTTTTTACTATTTTGAACAATCAAAACCCTTTTTGGTACGGCCCTGTATCACATTTTAAGTAAATTAAATAATTGTTTTGTTATTTTTACGTCAAAAAGGTATACTTGTTAAAAGTTGATAAGAGCAACCGTTTTCGGGATATTTGGTTTAAAAAAAAATTACTACGCATCTGATTTTATTATAGCAAAATAAAAAAAAAAAGAATAAAACAAAATGAATAATTAAACAATATGTATTTTAATTTTCAACATAATTATTGTTCTTCAATTATGTTCGGCAAAGCATAAGCTAGGTTTTGTAATTTTTAACAATTCCCCCATTTACTTTTAAGCACATGTTAGCTCTGTGGTGAACAACTGTATCTGAAACGAAGGCCTTTCGGACCCATATTTGTATAGACTTTTATGTTTATTTTTGGACCCCGAGTACGTACCTGAAGTATTGACATTTCCTCATGAATCACCTTGTATATGTAAATTTTGATTGAAGTAATTTTAAATGAGTGTCATTTTCATTTGTCATGTTTTTTTGTTGATTATCTGTACTCGCTTGTAAATTTTTGGGTAATTAAAATGCATAAAAATGTATTTTAAAGAGGATTATTAAATAGAAGATAAGTTTTAATTTTATTTTAAGCAGGTTTACTATTTTAAACGTTAGATTTTCAATACTTACGTCATTTTGGAGAGGTGTTGTATTATCACCTTTATTCGAATCTTTGTTTACTACACTCCTGGACAAAATTAACGCAACAATATAAAATTATCAAAAAAAATATATATCTTTTCCTTATTCCACTTTTGAAGTTTATCGAGTATTTGAATAGTAGGCTGTGAATATTTTGATTTGTTGTTAATGTCATCAGTCAAAACAATTTGTTTCGATTGACAGTTTAAAGAATTTTTAGGAGATAAACAATTTTTTTGCAATCTTTGCTGCAGGTTTTCTTTAAAATTAAGCTTACGACCTTTTTGAAAATAATATGTTTTAAATTTTTTTTAATTTTTATTTGTTATTCCGAATAATTGAAAAAATGAACCGATCATGGAATTTAACTGAAAACGAGGTAGTTCGAGCATCGTTTTATTGGACTTCTTCAGTCAGTCAGAGTTATGTTTCCAATTTGTTAGGCAAACATCGTTTCACAATAAGTCGTACGGTAAAACGTTTGACTAAAGTAGAAACCTATTCTAGAAGGCCAGGCAAAGGTAAAGGCGGAAACGATGCGCTAACGACCGAGATGGAGAAGACAGTTACTGCAACCTTACTTACTAAAAGAACAGAGCTGCGCAGGATTTATTTTGCTAGAAGTCCTCAAAATTGGTCTGTGAATGATTAAAAAAAGTTATCTTCGCAGATAACTAGTCTAAAATACCCAGATGGTCGTGCGCCAGTATTGCAAAGATTAGTAGAGAGGTTTGCTACTTGCAATATTTCTGAAAGGACTCCATTTTTGTCGGTGGCTCTGTTTTGTTCTGAGGTGGCATTTGCTTTGACGCTCGCACAGAATTAGTTCCTGTTTGTACGAGATCTATGAATACTGATAACTATCTTGAAAATATTGTAGTAGAACATATGATGCCTTTCGGCCATTTTATGGTTCCCAATTCCTTATTTAAGCAAGACAACGCTCTTCCCGAAGCGGCTAGGAAGGGAGTTAATCTTAATAAAGTTGGTACAGCTATTATGCAATTGCCACCAAAAGCCCAATTCTGTATCCTATTGAATCCTATCCTATCCTACCTCAAGAGAAATATGAAATGTCGTACATTTGCACCTGGAAACCTGAGAACATGAGCAGATTATAGTATTTTACTTTTAAACTAAACAAATGAAAATGACATCACTTATCCACTAATTGAAAATCAAGAGTGGTATTTTATTTATTCCGCTTTCATCCTTAAACCTTTTAAATAGGTGAAATCATCCCCAAGAATTGAAAAAATAAGTCGCACCTTTTAAAAAATTGTGAAAGACAAATTTGTATTTTTAAGTCATGAAAACTATAAAGCAACCATTTATTGAGAGTTTTGATAACAAAAAAGCTACGAATGGTAAAGTCACCCCTATTAAGAAAAAGTAATGAAAAGTATTACAAATAAAAAGAAAAAAGACATATTTATTTTTTTACATAAAAGACTTTTGACAACTGATCCTACTTATTTTAATAGGTTTTTGGTTAAACTTACCACTAAAATGGGGTTGAAAAATCTCCAAAACATTAAGAAAAATGTTTAACTATCTTATTTATTACGAAAATACTTAATTTTGCTTCGATATAGTCCAAGAAAATAGGTCGTAAAATACGAATTTGAGGTTAAAACTTGAATTTTTGATATAAGTTACTTTGAAGAATCTAAAAACGAAGTGTAATTTTTTTTTTAATTTACCTCCGCGAAGAAGTGAAAAAAATTATAAAAGTGTGTTTTTTTTTAATTTTGAGGAAACGATAAGTCCTAGAAAAAAAGTTTTAAATAAAAGTTGTTGAACGTAAAATTCTACATAAAAATGATTAAATAACTTTTTTTCCTAAAATTAAAATTAACTGAGAAAGGGTAGCTAGAAGCTAGGGGATGATAACAGCAACTTTAAAAAATCATAAATTATTGAAAAATTAAAAAACTCATAGTTTTTTTTATTTATTTATATAATTAACAACTTTAATTCTAGAGATTTTTTTTGCTCTAGAATTAAAGTTGTTAATTATATAAATAATTGAAAATAAAACTATAAGTTCTTTAATTTTTCAATAATTTATGATTTTTTGAAGTTGCTGTTGCTGTTGCTAGCTTCTAGCTACTCTATCTCAGTTAACTTCAATTTTAGGTAAAAAAGTTATAAAATCATTTTCATGTAGAATTTACAACTTTTATTTAAAACTTTTTTTTAGGACTTACCGTTTTCTCCAAATTTCAAAAAAACAAAAACACTTTTTTAATTTTTTTTCACACCTTCCCGGGTGTGAATTAAAAAAAAAATACGGTTCGTTTTTAGATTCTTTAAAGTAACTTATATCAAAAATTCAAGTTTTAACCTCAAATTTGTATTTCACGACCTATTTTCTTGGACTAATATGATGGAAAAAATATGACAATCGTTGTGTTTATATTTATCGATATAATTTATTTCATTTTTCGGAAATTTTAAACCCCTAAATAAGGATAATTTTCAAAATTTTTGAAAAACAAAAGATAATGATTAGCTAATATTTTGACAAAGTCTAGCGTTTAGTATCATTAAAATGAAAGTTTCCCTGAAAGGCAGATTTCAGACTATAAAACTATTTTACATAAGTGGTGAGAGTGCAAGAGAGACTTGCCAAAGATATTTTACCAAATACAATAGAAGTATTTTATTTGACACCATGATCTACCAATCCTAAAACGAGAAGATCCGCAAAAAGCCCAAGGTTTGCTTTTTTCGTGATAACAGTACTCTCTTGCGAGGGAAGAAAAATATATCTATTTTTTTTCTACCTGTATTAGGTAATTGCAAATTTCTAGTTACTACATACATTTATTTAAAGTATAAAATACCATTGCAAACTCGATTGTAAAAGAGGAATACATTTTAAACTTTATGGCCTACTGTATGGTCACTTGCCCTAACGGGTTGTTTGTTGAAAAATGAAGGGTTTGGAAAAATATTTAACTATATGCAAATGACCCCCAACCATAATGGCTATTATAACAATACCCAAGGGTAGGCGTATAGTAAGACCTAAAATTTGTTAATTCTAGTTTTTAGTTGTGTGTGTGCTAGGGATTAAATTGTTTAAAACTTTTATTGTAAAACTCTTCCAACTTTTGTTGTTAATTTTTGTTTTTTATCAAGGGTAAGTTTTTTAAAAATTACCATTAATTTTTTCCGTTTTGCATTGAGTGGATAAAATATTATAATAAAAAACTTTCCAATGGGCGTACCTTATTATAATTTTACAAGCTTTTATTTAACTTGCAAGCTTTGTTGTAGTATGTATGTTTGTTCGGGTCAAACCTCGCAACTGGATTATCCTTAACCAATTGAGCGGAAATTGTGCATATCATTTAATTTGGATGACAATGCATGGGTAGTTAAGCGACGTCATTCTACATTCAATAAGGCAGACTACTAATTTTTTATGCACTCACATAACATGAATATTAAATTAATGACAGGGTTTGCTGAAAAGAATATGAAAAATAAAATGACGTCACTTTAAATTCAATATGGCGAAGCGCCCAAGATGGAGGACAAGTTATTTTTTATGCCCTCCCATGATATGGGTATTAAATGATACGATTGGCTGGAAAGAATACAAAAAATAAAATGTCACCTATCATTAATTATCATCCAATATGGCAGAATTCCATCTATAAACTACAAAATAAAAAATAAATTAATAGTAAGAAAACACTTTTAAAAGCAAGCCTGTATTTGCATATACTAAAAAGAAGAAAATAATTTTTAAATTAAATTAAACCCATCAATTTATTACATTACACAATTCATACGGTATAAAAGCTTGACGGGAGATTTACCTGTGTAGTTAAACTGAATACAATAGGTAACTTAATCTTGACATAGTTATTTAAACAGATAAAAGTAACAAAACTGTTATTATGGACAAAGAAGAATATAATAAAAAATGTTTGACCTACTCAATGATTCTTCTACTTACAAAAAAGAACCTTATAACCAAACAAATAAAATACAAATCAAAATAAACAGTCTTGTAATGAAGGTTATTGACAAAAATACAAAAACAAACAATTTGCCACAATGGTCACCCTCCTTACATCTATGGCCTACCAAAACTACACAAAGAAAATATACCCCTAAGACCTATTGTTAGTACTATTGGTTCTGCAACTTACAGTTTATCAAAATTTCTATCAAATATCCTAACCAGCATCATTGGAAAAAATGACTATCATCTAAAAGATTCTTGGGATTTCCATGAATTTCTAAAAAATAAAAAAATACCAAAAGACCATATTTTAGTGTCATTTGATGTGATTTCACTTTACACCAACATTCCTATTGAACTAGCTATAAAAACATTACTGAAAAATGGTCCCAAATTAAAGAATTTACCACTATTCCAAAAAATGAGTTTATCGAAGCAACTAAATTATGCCTTTCATCAAATTTCTTTCAATTCCAAGAACATTTTTATTCCCAAATTTACGGCGTTGCAATGGGATCACCAATATCGGCTACCATAGCCAACCTTGTCATGGAATGCCTAGAAGATAATGTTATAAATTCGCTAGATTATAAACCATATTTTTATAAGAGATATGTTGATGACTGTCTTCTATGTATCCCAAAAATAAAATTAACTATACACTTAACAAATTTAATTCTTTCCACCCAAAAAATTCAATTTACTCATGAAAACGAAAATAATCATACAATTAACTTCCTTGATGTTACAATAGGTTATGATAATAATGGCATAATAAAAACAAACTGGTACACCAAACCTGTTTGGTCTGGTAGATACCTAAATTTCACCTCAAATACCCCAATTTTATACAAAAAAGTGTTGTAAAGTCATTAGTTGACAGAGCTGTAAAACTCTCTGATACAAAGCACAGACCAAAAAGTTTAAAAAAGTAAGAGAAATTCTACAAAAAAACAAATATCCAAAAAAATTCACAGAACAATTATAAAAGCACGTATAAATCATTTATATACCCTAATAGAAATCAAAATAATAACAGTAATAAAGACAAGGAATATATTTCATTACCCTACAACCCTGAAATAAATCATAAAATAAAAAGTATTGAATCCATTTAACATTCATGTATCTGAAAACCGCTAAATAATTCTAAATCACTCTTCACAAAACTAAAACCAGAAATCCCAAAATTAGATCAAACGAACCTCAATTATAAAATAGATTGCCTTGATTGTCCAAAAACCTATATTGGACAAACAAAGCAATATTTAAAAAATAGAATAAATGAACACAAAACAAGCATAAGAAATATTAAAGATAATTCAACAGCTCTCGCTAATCATGCAATAGAAGAACTACATAATTTTAATTTCAAAAATGTTCAAATTCTAGATTACGAAACGAACTATAAAAAAAGAAACCTAAAAAAATGATTCATATCAAAAAACAAAAAATACTGTAAATTTTAGGACTGACACTGGTAATTTAAGTATCGTCTATAACGACCTAATTACAGGATAATAAATGCAAATTTTTACCACCTATTAGGCTGGAAAGCCCAAAATTATGAAGTTAGGGGTAACCCAACATTTATAAAATATACTCTATTTTTCATCACTAACATTCAAGATGTAAAGCGTAATAGTTTATGTTTAGTTTTTAAGTGTTGGTTTTTATTTTTATTTTGAATTTTTTAAATCTTATTTAGATAGTGTAAGTTTATGAAAGGCAAAAGGTATGTAACTTTATATTTGTTTCCTTTAATTAATTTTTGTTATTTGTTTTTGTTTCCAATTGTATATATAAAGACATTAAGAACATCTTATTGTTCTAGATTCTGATGATGGTTTAATTGGAAATAAACCGAAACGTCAAAGAAATGTTTTAATTTTATTTCAAATTAATTTAAAAAAAAAATGACCGAAAAACCCAGGAGAATTAAAAATTATTAATTTAATAACACGGTCAGGAAAACAAAAACTAAATATATATATATATATATATATATATATATATATATATATATATATATATATATATATATATATATATATATATATATATATATATATATATATATTATAAAATAGGTAAATGTCGCGACAAGCTTTTATAAGATATAAATTGTGTAATGTAATAAATTGATTGGTTAGATTTAATTAAAAAAATATTTTATACTTTTTAGTACATGTAAATAAAAGCTTGTTTTTAAAAATATTTTTTTACTATTAATTATTTATTTTCCATTTAGTCTACTTCTTTTTAAGTATTTTGTAGTTTTTGGCACTGCTGATACTCTGGGTTAATTTCGGTTTTCATAAAAAATGGGTATATCTATATGAGAATCGCCTGATTTTTACAAAATAAATAGAATTCTAGATTTATAAAAACTGGACATTTTATATTTTTTTAATCAATTATAATTTTAAATTTAGTCATTTTTTTTTTAAACTCCAGTTAAATCTGTAAGGAAGTTATTGTAAATGCTGCACTTCTTACTTGACTATAAGAGCATCTACATACTAGATGTCGTGAAATTTGACTCGACTCCCTATCCCCCTCTTCCTTTAAACCCACGTGAGGTTTTTCAGAAGGTGCATTTTTTACTGCAAATACGTTAATCTGTGCCTTATTGATTGGATGCATTTAAAAAAAACGTCATTTGCTTAATTATTTTTATTTAAGACTAGCTAAGACTAGTATTTAAAACTACTAAAATCGTAGTCTAGAATCACAGTGAGAAAATCTTATTGTTTAAGAGTAGTTTATCATATTAGCTTGAGTAATATTATTTATATGATAGAGAAAAAACATGTTTTACTTATTTTAATCCCATTTTCTCGCAATTTTACACTGTTTAACTTTTCGGAAAAAAAAGATTTTTAGCTTTTTTTTTACAATTTCGTGTTTGGTAATAAAAACAGTGATGCAATAAGATTTTAAAAGTAGTTATATTTTGCCATAAGGTAGACACAGTCTTTCATAATTCTTTCTAAACAAATAGTAAGTTTGCTTCATTGTTTACAAAAAAATATAAATGTGTTTCTTTTTTTTTAAGAAACATGTTTTAT
Organism: Listronotus oregonensis; assembly: GCA_019359885.1. Taxonomy (NCBI): domain Eukaryota; kingdom Metazoa; phylum Arthropoda; class Insecta; order Coleoptera; family Curculionidae; genus Listronotus; species Listronotus oregonensis. Next base: position 2,535 of record JAHBCN010016894.1, on the reverse strand, counting down.
TACCGGATTAGTTGCATTTTACCCTAATATTCCCTTTTAAACATAATCTACGTCTTATTTATATTTTCAACATATTCTTTATTTAATACATTTCCAAAAAATAATAATATTGTATAAATTGAACTAAATGCACTTTTGCCTCTTAAAATACTAAGATCTAAAATTAGACCACAGTTTTGTTCCACTCATTTTTAAGTTGGAAAGTTTTTTCACTGATTAACTGAGATAATTATTATGACCTCAGAAGCTTATTTTTAATCAGATTGCAAACTTTTAAAATATCCCCTAATTACATGATATTACTGCCCTGTTTCAAGGCGTTCCGAGTAAAAATGTGCAGTTTTTAGAGTTGTTCCTTTACTTGTATCCTTAAACCTACTTACATACCAAATTTAATTAGCTTCTACTTCTTCGGGAAGTGCACCATGATTTTGATGAGTCACTCAGTCAGTCAGTAATGATATTGGCGATTTTTAAAATCGAAGATTTTAGAGATCACTTGATATAAATTTCTTGATTATAATATAAGTAATTAGAATATAAGTAATGTAAATTTACATACCAAATTATATATCTTTATGTGGAACGAGACCGAAGCTTTGATAGGTGGAAAATTGGCTAGAACATTTTGTGTAAAATAAACAAATTCGTGAGGTATGCGGAAACTTGGCCTGGCACATTACCATGTGTTTAGATTTAGGGTGGTAAAAATAGACTACCATGTACGTCCTCTAGACATATCCATGCTTTACCCAAAGCATTACCAGTTGATATATTTTTATCAATTCTTGTAAATGTATTTTAAAATTCACTGATGTTTTTTTCTTTCTTTTTTTTTCCTGGGAAATTAACTGATGCTCATCCACATTTTTTGTTTCAGATTAGTAATAATGGAGGGAGACGAAGACTCAACAGGATACAGTAGGTTAAGGAATCAAACAGGATGTCCGAAGAGTGCGGCAGCAGAGTAGCAGTTGTAGTGGTGATCAAGTGGACATGTCGTTCATGATGATCGACTACATTAAAGATGCAATGAAAGTACGTATACACCCTACAACACTCCACATATAAACCCTACAAAACTCCACATATAAAATCCATATTTAGAAAAATTTTTAGAACCAGAAGTTTGTTTTTGTAAAACTGTTTTTTTTTTTAAGTATTTTCCGATCATAAAGCAGTGTGTGAACAGTGTATTGAAGCGTCAAAAGTGGTGTAAAAGAACGTATATTTGGTTGTGGTAGCTCCTATGTACACATACATAGTAGGGCTTGCTTTTTTTATAGAAATCTGTGAGTTTCTCTAGGGCAGGGGACCAACCGGTCGATCGCGACTATTAGTGCAGACGATCGTGGCAAGGCAAAAGATACAAATACGTAGAACCGACTATACTGAACTATGCTGTTTCATTTAAGATTTCAAGAAGTATGTAATTGGTAGATCGCACAGGGTGTCGTCAGTGAACGGTAGATCTTGGGTCTAATCAAGTTGACCACCCCTGATCTAGGGTAACCTGTCCATATGTCAGAATCGTAACTTATTATTTAAAAAAAAAGGTTAAGTCCATTTTGTTTTTCGTTTCTGGCATCTGTTTTATCAGCCGTCATTAGGTTGGCATAAATGTCTATAAAAATACATCAATACTAAATATAAAATTAATAAAGATATTGTATTTAAAAATTTACAAATATTTTAAACTTAAAAAAAGAAATATAGATACACATAGTAGGGGCAAGGCAAAAGTATTAAAAATTTATTATGCTTCCTAAATAGGTGTCATAAAGTTGTTGTCAAATGTCATGGTCAGTCTTTCTTAAAGGAATTATTCTAAAGTAGTCAATTTTTCCGTAGAGTTTAATTATGAATAAAAGTACAATTCTTATTAATTTATAATATTAATTCTTATCTTTGTTTTTGTACTAGAAGAAATAAATAATGTTGACAATAATAAAAAGGTTAAAAATTTAGTTTTCCTGCCATGATGAAATATTGGGAAATTCTTACATCAATTACTTAAAGTGTGTCCTTGCAAATTACATTAATATAATGGTATTGTTTCTAATGAAATGTTAGGTCTAAAAACGTAATTGCTCGATTAATAATTTACCAATTTTTATTCCTGTTTTTAATAAGGTTTAAGAACATTAAGAAGTATTTATATGTCTAAAGGAGCGTCTTAAAATTTTGCGCTTTATATCTGTTATGGTTACATTATAGTTTTTTCCCTTAACTAACTAAACTAACTTAAATTGTGACCATTTATGTCGATTATAGCTGAAGTATAAATAATTTATTTCTGCTGCAGCATATAGATTTACACATTGTATTAAAATTGCATATTCTAATAAAGTGTTTGGAAGTTTTTTTCGTTTGGAGTTTTTAGTATGGACCTTCATATAATTGAAAATTTTTGTTAATTCTTAATTTGATACCACATAAGTCATATTCTACTTTTTTGCAGACATAATTTTTACTGCATTTATAAGAATTTGTATATTTAATTAACTTTCTGTCAAAAAATATTTTGTTTTTCAA
>JAHBCN010016893.1:0-18972 GCA_019359885.1 Listronotus oregonensis | reverse complement strand
TAAAAAAATACCAAGAAAAGTGTCACGTAAAAAAAAAATTTAAACCGTAAAAACACCTTAAGGAAATTAAGGTAGATACTTGAATATTAACCATTGTTGATAGCAAAAAGTGGTATTTATTAAGACTAATCACTTACCAGTATGAATCGCATTACTTTTAAAAGCGTTTTTTTAATATAAAGTTTAAATCGTGCCCTTTTGTTACCTATTTTGTTAAGAATAAAAATATAATATATCACTAATTAATCAAATAAGGCAACCTACAAGACATATTTTAAATGTGAGCAGACACTTTACCAAATATTTCTTTTTTTGTAAACAATGAAGTGATATTTCACTGCGGATTTCCAGCTTTTGCAGTGTGTCCAAAGTAGAGCACAGCATCCAATTATCTATTCAATTTAATTGGTTTGAGGCAACAAAATTTGTTCTTTGATTTTTGGCGTAGCCAGATATCCGTAGCAAAAATATCGCTTCTGTTGGTTTAAGTAACAATTGTGTTGTACTCACTTAACACTGTTGTTCTCACAGTACGTAAATTTTTCATTTATTAACAATAAACTTAAGTGCACTCACACGAAATTTAAAAATAAATTAATAAATAAGACATAACATTTTTAGGTTTTGCTTTGAATAATCAGTTTTGTGTTTACAAGTCTTCTGATAGCGTGCTTTGAACTTTAAACTAAAAAGTATTAAAGAGAAAATTAATCGGTTTTAAGTAGTTTAAAACTATCATAAAGTAAATACCAATTTTGGATATAAAGTAATAAAAGAAGAACTAAATGTCTACTTGCGTTATCATTAGATTTTAATTAATATATAAATATATTAATATATCAAACGCTGCAGTAGTGCGTATCTTTGCCTTTAAAATCTTTTCCTTTTTTGTTGGGGTTTTTAAAATTTTTAAAGCTAAATCCCCAAATTTTAAAGGGCCCCCCAAAAAAATTTAATTTTTTATTTGGAAAAAATCAAAAAAAAACATTTTTTTGCCCCATAAAACCCCAAAAAAAAACCAAAACTAAAAAACCCCCAAGGGGAAAAAAAAGCTTTTTTTTGGGGCAAATCTTGGGGTTAAAAAAATTTTTCTTTTTAAAATTTTTCCAAAAAAACTAATTTTATTGCATATTCTAAATTCTTTTTTTCTCTAAAATACGTAAATGGGTACAAATAGGTTTAAAAATCTAATACTCTTAAACTCCACTGGTTGGGTTTTAATTTTTTTTTAGATGGTTGTTTTGTTAGGCACTGCAGTAGGCGATAAGAAGGTGATGATAAAGTAATTTTGCACCTTTAAAGTATTTTTCACTTCATAAAACTTCACCAGTTTAGATACGCCCCAATTTTTTCCCCCCGGGCCCTTTGGGAAAAATTTCCCCCACGACTGTGATAAACAAATCCCCGTCTAGTTTTCAAAAAAAGGGTCATATTATATAAAACTAAAACCCCCTTTTGGGGCCCAAAAAAAAAAAAAATTTTAACAATTCAAAAAAGTTTTGCAAAATTTTTTTTTCTAGTAGAAATTTGTATTTTTTTTTTTAAGCACCCCCCCCCAAAAACAATTATTTATCTTGTTTTTGTAACCCAATTTTACAATTCAATTTACTTCTTTTTTTAAATAATATTTCTATTTTTTATGATATGGGATTTTTTTTAAAATATTTATTTTTTTTTTTCATTCACAAGAATTTTTCAATGAGGGTATCTGTATTGTTTTAATTATAGTTTACGTGTACCTTTTTGGTTTATGTAAACCCTAATTCCCCCCATTTTTATTAATTTTTATTATTTACTTACCGTACAATTTTACGCAATATTATGATATTCTGGTTTAATGGAAATTTAAAATTTTGTGGTTAAAGGTAAAAGTACTATTTTCAGGTTTCGACTAGCTAAGAACGGAAGTTAACGCCATTAGATGAATTATAATAATAAAATAAATATGGAAATATGTAGCCCGCTTCGCTCAAAGAAAAAATCGCAAAATAAAAAAAAGGTTCCGTTATATTATAGTAGTTTAAAAAAATTCCCCGTTGATTTTTCGTTTTACCTGGTACTGTTAGTTGTAAAACTCAATAAACTTTGGGTACCCGCATGTTGGTCCGGACTTAAAATTTTCATTATTTATTATTATACCTACTTTTTGGTATATTAGGTAGGTTAAAGACAAATTGGGGGGTTTTTAAAATAAAAAAAAAATCTTTTTATCTTAGTTCATCAGTCGTTTGGAATTTGTCAAGGTATTTTCGTGTGTGTTATTGAGTATCCAAAATAGCCCCAACCCTTTTTAAACTGAAAAAAAAAGGATATTAGTAGGTAATCAGGAACTGTCCCCCCTTTTAAAAGGTGCGGTGCCTAAACAATAGATATTTATTAGGCAACTTATTTATGCCTGGGTTCTCCACTGGGAGTTGTCATTTAAATTTTATTGCGGTCGAGAAATCAATGAATTATTGTGGAATGTACCATAAGCGAGGATACCATTGGGGTAGGCAAGTTTTCTTGAGCATATTATATGTCATTTTAAAGAGGAAAAAATCATTACACTAAAAGAAAAATCACTAAAAGAATAAAAACCCCCCCCTTTAAAAAGATGGCCGACACAAAAAAAAGAGAATTTTTTTTTTTTAAAATTTTTTAAAAAATAAGGCCAAACCAGATACGAAATGTCGTTTAACGGGCATGCCGAATTTTTTTAAACCCGCCCCCAGGGATGGCCAGCCATCCGAGGAAATGTCAGGGGTCGAGTTACTTTTCAGATTCGTGTTTACAAGATCACTGAGCGGTCAGCGTTATCAATAGTGCGAAAGCTTATATTATTATTTCGGCTTTTAAACATTTTTTTTCTTTGACATTTTTGGGTTTTAAAAATGCCGGGTTATAAGTGCCTGTATTTCCCTGTTCAAAAAGAAGTGGAGAAAAAAATCATTTTTTAAAAATTTCCTCGAGATCCGGGGGAAAAGTTGGTTTTATTTTTAAATTTAAAAAAAAAAATTTTTAAAAACATAAATTTTTCCCCTATGTTGGCTCTCAAAAGCCTATTTTACTTTAAAAGTACTTTATATAAATTGTTTAATTGTTGGTTTGGGGTTTTCATTTTAGATGTCACACTTGGCTTAAAGCGGCGGGGGAAATATCTTTTAGAAAAAAAAGCATAAATTACAAGATATGCGAAAATCACTTTGGCAGTTTTTTGTGGTATCTAAAAACTGTTTAAAGCGTCTTTGTGATACAGCTATACCCCCAATTTTTTTTGGGGCCAAAACGCAAATCCGATGTTTTATTGGAACAACCTCCGGGAAAAAAGGGCCCTAATTTTATCAGGTAGGTAATTATTCTTGGTTTTTGTTACTTGGGCATAGGAAAGTTGCATAGGAAATTTTTACTGGTGACCTTTATTTAATCTGTTAATAAAATTGGGGTCTCCCTTTTGGAAAAAAAGACATTTTTTTCCCTTCCAATAATATTCCCCGCCCAAAATTTAAATCATTGGGGGGGCTTACAGGTGTAAATGTCTGACGTCGCTTTTTTAAAAAGTTCTATCTAAATACCCAATTGAGTAGTAAAAAAAATATATTGACAAGTAAACTGCAGACAAAAATTTGCATATTTTTTTTTTAATCATTATTTTGCGTTTATTTATCTTTGAGTTAGTATGTATTTTTTTTTGCTAAACGTGTTGCTGGAGTGTTTTGGTAATATTACAACCTAAAAAGACTCGTGTTAGCCGGCCCCAAAAAAAAATAGCCGAAAAAGACTTAAAATAAAATATGCAAATTTTTTTTTTGTGGTGTATGTTTTTTAATTTGCTAAAAAGGTTTACATAATATCAAATTGAAACTTTTAATCAGGGAAAAATATTTGTTAAATTATGTTTTCTTTCCAGGGTGGACCCTAAAACCAGATGGAACTTTGGTCCTTAATACCGATAATAACCGAATATCGAAACTAAAGAAGGTAAGCTATTTGTTTAACTTAAAAAATTATAACATTTTGCTCCGTTACTTTCCTCACTAACTTTCTATTTGGTATAAATAAATTTGCTACTATTTCAGTTTGAGTATTTCTTTCTAGGACCACTTGGCAATGATGCGAATAAAAATAGTTATGTGCTCGACACCCAGATTCCCAGCACTAGCAGAGATTAAACTCCTCCACTGCTATCTCCGACGGCAACACAAACCGCGCCAAGATTTACTAAAGCCAAAACACAAAATACCTCTCGAAAAGTTAAACTAAGGTACAAAGTAAAATCATTACAACAACGTTTATCTTTTACCAAAGCGGATCTTAAAAAGGAAAAGCGTGAAAAACAGCAACTTCAACATTTTTATAAATTATGCGATAAATATCTAACGACACCCTTAGCTGAAATTGTCAAACTTCAAGCTATTTTAAAAAATAAAGCTCCAAAAGCAAGACGATATTCAAAGGAATATAAAAATATTGCTTTAACATTATATTTTTTTAGCCACGAATCTTATGACTTTTTAAGTAAAATTTTAATTTTGCCGTCAAAGCGCTCTTTAGAGTTAATGACTCAAAACATTGTTTGTAAACCTGGATTAGAAAACGAACATATATTTGAATCTTTAAAACTCAAAATAAAGACTATGTCAGAACTGGACAAGTATTGCAATATTTGTATCGACGAAACTTCCATTAAATCTAATTTATATTTTGATGCCGGTAAAGATGTTATTATTGGTTTTGAAGATATTGGTATCCGAAAGAAAAACACGCTTGTTGTGCAAAATGTTGCAGTAATTATGGCTAGAGGGCTTTTTAATAATTGGAGACAGTCTATAGCATTCTTTTTTGTGAACACTCATTTGAAAGCGCTTGAAATCCATACAATTTTAAAAAATTATGTAGCAAAATTATATAATATACGATTATACGTTCAAGGCGTAACAAGCGACATGGGATCCAATTTTATTCAACTTGCAAACCTATTGGATGTAACTCCAAAAAACCCTGAATTTAATTTAGGAGACTTTAATCTAATTTACTTCTTTGACCCACCTCACTTGCAAAAAACTACTAAAAACAATTTAATGAGCAATTCATTTCATTTTAATGATAAAAATACATCAGGGAGTTTTATTGAGAAGTTTTACCTTGAAGATAAAAAAAACTTACCGGTGCGCTCCTAAATTAACTTACGCTCACATTTTTCCTACAAACTTTCAAAAAATGAAGGCAAACTTATCGGTTCAAGTTTTAAGTAGGACAGTAGCAAGTGGTATGCGCACTCATTTAGAATTGGGTGTATTGCCTCTTAAAGCCCAAGCGACCATAGAAGTAATCGAAAAGTTTGATAAGTTGTTTGATTTTTTAAATTCAATCGATGTGAGCCACCCAAACAAATACAAAATGGTTTTTAAAGGAGAACAATTCCAAATAGATCTTCTAGATAACATGTGGCAATTTCTAGATGGATTGAAAGTTTTTAATAGTATTGGTCAGGATGTTACGTCAAAATGTAAATTTCGTCGTTGCTGGATGATAACAATAAAGGCTCTTCAAATCCTTTGGCAACGCCCATTTAATGTTGGTGAGATGCGCGTGGGCTGGCATCTCTAGTACTTGAGGGGTCAGCATCGACCCCGTGGTTCATCTCAAGGGCCCTGGTATGTTTTACCAGGCTGGGGCCTGACAGCTTCCCGCGCCGAGCCAAATCTCGGAGGCGGTTCCTTTCTTGAATTACAGGTACAAATTCTGAATCTCTCTTACTATCGGGTTTTCGCTGCGTTCGCTACCACAGCCGCGGGCAATTCGAAGTCTGTAATATACTCGGGCATGCCGTCCTTTTGAGGGTCTACTGCAGAGTCCCAATGCCACTCTTCTTCTCTCGACACCGTCACCGGCGCCCGCAATTGTATATCTTGTAATACATTTATTCTTCCTGGTTGAGTGTAAGGGCCGACGCCCACATCCTGTGTTTCCCGGTTCTGACTAGCCGGGAGGAGTACCGCGGTTGTGGTGGGTCTCTCCTGATGCGGTGGGATCGTAGGCATCCATTGCGTCCTAGTTTGTGGAGATCCGCCCACGGTATCCTCCGCTAACACCCGAAAGACGTCCAGGATGTCATCGGCGGCCTCTTCTGCTCTCCTGGTAGGTCGAGCGTTGTTAGGTCCCGATACCGGTGTCGGAGAGGGTTGTATAGCCATTCGTTTTACAGAGGAGGAAGTCCTCTGCACTCCTGACTCAATCCCGAGGGCGGTGGAGGCTCCTGATGAATGCCAAGCGCCCGTGATGGCGAGATCGGGAATTCAATCCCAAGTGTATTTGCCGCTACTGTGGTAGTTGGTAGTCGTAATTTCTCAGCGGCCTGGTTGCTATTTATTTCGGCGAGAGCTTGCCTCGCACCTTGTACCGTGAAGTATTGTTTGTTCCCCGCACTGTCACGCAGGGGTAGCGCAGCAAAACCCTTTACATGGCCACCTCCTCCTGTAAAACTGTAAAGTCAACTTACTTATTCGGCACAAATACGGCCGAATCCGGTCAGCTAACCTACGGCTGAAGAGAGGTGAACACCTTCCCCTACCGTTATTGGCTAGTTTGATTTAATGCTGGCCGAGCCGATATGGAATGGCAGCACCAGAAATCTGCCAGGCTGAAACAGAGTGCTCCGGTGCTCCCCCCTTATGTAAGTGTGAAAATTTTTTAAAACCCTAATTGTTTTTTTAAAAAAGTTTTTTTGAAATTTCCTTTATTTTCTACAAATAAAGGGAAAATATTTTTTAAAAAAATTTAACAAAACGAATTCGAGAAACAAGTTACCTTAAGGAAACCAGGGTGAGAAGTTTTCCCGCGCCGGGGAACTTCAAAAAAAAATTTTATTTACAGGGGTTTTCCCGCAGAATAAAACATCCCAAAGAAAAAAGTAAAGACGCTGTTGTTTTTTCCCGAAACAAAAAAATAAATTTCACCTCAAAACAAAGAAAAGCCCTGGTACATGAAAATTTTCTTTTTAAAAAAACATATGGCCGACCCCAAAGGTTTAATATTTAAAAACAAGACCCCAAAATAAAAATTTTTTGGATGAAGATATTTTTCCCCATTAGTTTCAAGGGCAAGACTATGTATAATTTTTCTTCAAATGTTTGATATTTAAATTTTTTTTTAAAAGGCAAAGTTTTAAAAATTATATTACCACTGCAATGCTTCGCTCTTGTTTTATGATTCGAAAGAAATTTGGAATTACAAAAGCGTTTAGCTACGTTTGGCATCCTTTTAAAAAAACATAATTTAAAATGTAAAGCTTTTTCTTACTGTATCTGAAAAACAATTTTTTACATTTTGGAGATTTTGAAAATAAATAAATATATCCCGAAAAATTTATTATTTTATTTTTTGAAAAAAGTTTTACATTATTTGACAAGTTATCAATTAAAGTTTCCCCAACTATTTTACAAAAATAAAAAATTATTTTCCCGCGCCTCTTAAGGGTTTAAATTATTTATTCGATTAAAAATATTTTATACACTAAAATTTACAAATAGAGATCTAGCCACTGCCAAAAAATCTGAAAAGTCCAAAAGAAAAATAAAAATTCTTTCTCATTAGTAAATAATAAGTATTTAGGTTTAAGTACCTAATATTATGTTTAATGCTGTAGTCTTAGTTATCTAGATATTATATAGACTGTTGTATTTAAATAATGTTTAGATATTTCTTATTATGTACCGGGTGTTCCACTAAGAGAGGTAGTCGGCTATATCTCAGAAACTACTAAAGGTATAACTTTCGGGAAAAAATTTTTAGATAAAAGCGACCAAGAGAAATTGCTGGAAATTATTTTCAAGTCTGTGGGATGGCCGCTAGGGGGCGTAAGGGTAACGTCAAAACATAAAAATATACATTTCTTAAAAAAATATCAAATAAAGTGTATCAATAAATGGTACTATTTTTATCTTTAATGTTTTCTAAACAAAGAAGCTTCAGGTGTAATTTTTGTCAGTTCTAAATTAAAGTGGTGGGGGAAGGTTAAATTTTAATTTAGAAAAGTGCTAATAACTCCGGATTGCTTTAACCGAATTTAGTGAACTTAGTCTCGTTTAGAAGAGCATTTTAAGCATTATTTTCAAGTGTATAAACTATTGCTACACTCGTCTCACAAACGCCGCTAGAGGGCGTCAAGGTAAAAACTAACCTATTTTACGAATTTTTTTGAAAACTTTAAATACAATGATATATACCTTTTTACATATTTAGATAGAGAAAAAAAATCCTAACGAAACGGCGAAAACCGCAATTTAATATCTCTTTTCAAACCGAATATATTCGCAAAAATATAAATACTACATAGAGACGTAACGCATTTAAGGACACGATGTTTTCTACTAGGCCGATTTTTTTAGGTAAAAATTAAATTTATACATTTTTACAAAATCTAATGACATACTACGTAATTTTTACTAATTTAAACCCATTTAACGATATTATACAACATTAGATAATTACCAACCTATAACTGTAATAATCCATCGAGCGTGGTCCTTATCAAGTTAGCTTTGAAAATAAAAGGATGCTAAAATGTCAAAAATCCAACAATTTTTATTTCAAAATATAATTTAGTGTTGTGCTATTGTGTTTTTAATCTTATTGCTTGAAAACAGTGATATTATTTATTTATTTGGTGTCTGCAAGCGACAATAGCTGCAAGGCTGTATGTATTGAATATCTTAGGAGGCCGGTACGGCAGCGGCAGCAGAATGTTCACTTGTTTAGCAAATCGCTTCGTACCACGGAAGCTAGTATATTTTCTATTATTTAATAGAGTATCTGCAACAACACTAAAGAACTCAATTATTTGAAATAAAAATTGTTGGATTTTGACATTTCAGCATCCGCTTTTTGTTTCAAATCACTTGATAAAACCACGTGAAGGATTATTACAGTTTTAAAGGTTGGCAATTTTTCTTAATGTTGTCTAATATCTTAAATGGGCAAAATTATGTAAAAACCATAGCACATGATCATTCAGATTTGTAAAAATTTATAAATTTAAACCAAAGAAATCGGCCTAATGAATAATATTTTGAAATAAATAGTTACGTCAAGGAAGTTTAAGGTTATGGAAGCCAATACTGTAGAACAAAATTGTCCAAGGCGTCAGGGCAGCGAATGGGTTATTGGAAGTTTTGATATGGTCAATTTCCATAATTTTGTTAATATCTATAAATTGATTACAAATGTAAAATCACATCAGTATTCATTGTTTGTAAAATTTATGACAATTAATTTTGTATTAAAGATACTACTATAGGATAAAAAATTTAAAATTTTTGTTTTAAATTGTTACGTCAACTAAAGTTTAATATGGAAAGAATAGTAGGACAAATTTACTGCCTTGCATGAAATGTCGATAGGTTTGAAGTTTTGTATTTTTACCAAAAATCTTTGTAAATAAATAAAAACACGATTTTTTAAAATAAATTTCTTTGTATGATAGTATTATGTACTTATCACCAATTTTGTGATAAAAGAAGGGCAAGATAGTCTAAATGAGTTTAATCTAATCCTAAGATTCTGGTTGTACATTAAAAAGTGAAAATTTTTATAACTGCTTTTTAGGCATTTACTTTTCACTAATAACAAACATTCATGAGACAGAATAACAGTGGTTAAAAATGGTTAGTAACCTTTGGTACCTGAGTATCCATTGTAACAGTATCCGTTAAATATTATGTGTGTACAGTATGTCGAGCTTATAAAGTTGATAATGCAAGATTAAGAAACCAAAAATCTAATTTATTTTTAAACAAATGGTATTGTCTCGAAAGTTGCTCCTCTTCGATTTTGATCAAATTTATGGGTTTGGGGCGCTGATTACAAATCTGAAAAAATATCTTTTCGGCAACGTTTCGTTTCCGAGATCTTCATCATCAAAGTTGAAAATTAAACTAACCTCATTTTCACTATATTCTCCTTCTTTTTGTACACAATTCTTGATTTTTACACTAAAGTGGCACACGATATTTTATAAACACCTTTTAAAACCTTGTATTTTTATTTATTTTACATCTTTTTTCCATTAAATTGTGAACTTTTAAGTTCAAAGGCAGCAGCCATATTTGCTTAAAAAATAAAAGTGTAAAAAAGGTGTAAAATAAACATAAAAAAAGTTTTTAAAAGGGGTTTGTGAAATATTGTGTGCCAATTTAGTGTAAAAATCAAGAATTTTGTGCAAAAAGAAGGAGGAATAGTGTAAATAAGGTTAGTTTGATTTTCAATTTTGATGACGAATATCTCGAAAACGAAACATTGCCGAATTTTTTTTAGATTTGTAATCAGCGCCCCAAAAAACCGTACCAAAATTGTACTTCCTTTCATTCAATTAGAGGGACCTGTATATATTAAAATTTGCCTGGTCTGCCCAGTAATCAATAATTTTGATCCTTTAAAAGAAAGTACTAAATTATTAAATGAAATAAAAGTACCTAAATGTAAACCTTATTTCTTTTTAATAATCCACAGAAATACACAAACATTGTGGAAATCATCTAAAAGATAGTTAAGATTGCCTTACTTTTCTCACTAATATTTCCTATGAAATTTTCATTTTCTATTATTCATAATTGATATATTATTATTTATTCGGTTACCTAACGTTACGTCTTATAAGAAGCACCTAATTTAAATAAAAAAAATACTTACCTAAAGTTAAAAAGACGGGTATGTTACCCTTGGATTTGCAAGACAAAACCATACAACCTCTAGTCATTTTGTTACGATATTATAGGTAACAAATAATAAACACAAAATTAAAGTCACAATTTAATAAACACTAATCAACTAAAATAAGAAGGTTTTGATCAATCCAAAAAACGGTAATCCGGCTCTCATAAAATTATAATGTGTTGGCTAACTTCACACTGATTTATCAGTGTGTAAGTAGGCAACACATTAAATTATTTCGTGGAATTTTGTTATTGCGCAGAATCGGCGGGGCCAACTCTGACAGTTATTTTCATACTGGGCTGGACATTTTTTGATCGAATGGGCCATAGCATTGGGCTTCCATACACCTTTAAACTTCCTTGGTTACGTCTCTATGTCGTATTTATATTTTTGCTAATATATTCGGTTTGAAAAGAGATATTAAATTGCGGTTTTTGCTATTTTGTTGGGATTTTTTTTCTTAATCTAAATATGTAAAAGGGTATATATCATTGTATTTAAAATTTTCAAAAATTTCGTAAAATAAGTTAGTTTTTACCTTGACGCCCTCTAGCGGCGTTTGTGAGATGAGTGTAGCAATAGTTTATACACCTGAAAATAATGCTTAAAATGCACTTCTAAATGAGACCAAGTTTACTAAATTCGGTGAAAGCAAACCGGAGTTATTAGCACTTTTCTAAATTAAACTTTAACCTTCCCCACCACTTTAATTTAGAACTGACAAAAATTACACCTGAAGCTTCTTTGTTTAGAAAACATTAAAGAATAAAATAGTACCACTTATTGATACACTTTATTTGATATTTTTTGAGAAATGTATATTTTTATGTTTTGTTGTTACCCTTACGCCCCTAGCGGCCATCCCACAGACTTGAAAATAATTTCCAGCAATTTCTCTTGGTCACTTTTATCTAAAAATTTTTTCCCGATAGTTATACCATTAGTAGTTTCTGAGATATAGCCGACTACCTCTCTTAGTGGAACACCCGGTACATATTATTATAGGAAAAATCATATAACTTTTGTTGCACGTCATCAATGACACCATGCGCATTCTTATGGCATTTGCTGGTGACTCTATTATTACCAGCAACAATAGTTATATGGATTTTTCTATAATATATGTCCCAATTTAGATTTTCCTTTTACTTTGTGAACCTTTTTTTTCAAAAAGATTCTTCCATATAATGACATCAGGCGAAACCAAATGCATATAATATTTAAAAATCAATAGGTATATATGTACATAGGCTCCTTTTTATTTTGTTATTAGATTTACCTACCTAATTATCAAATTTTGGATTTAGTAGTTTTTATAAGCATTTTAAAAGTGAATATACTCGTACTGTTCTCCGGACTTCTAGGAATCTGCTGATATTTCCTTACTGTAATTTTAGATGTAAGTTTAATTTGTATAAGGGAAATAAAATTTATTATTATTTTATTTCCGTGGCCAAAACACAAAGTGTAAGGCTAATGATTGTTTAGAAAAAAATATATATTATTAAATTTAGTGACATCAGATAAAACTTTTATCTCTGACAAAGGTATTTACAAAACCAGTAATTTATAAATAATTATTATACATATTATGTATTATAGCATTTTGTTTCCAAAATATTTATGTTGGTGCGGGTAATGCTATTTTAATTTACTAATAAATTTTAAAATCGAACAAAATTTTTGGTGCGGACCATACATAACTCCCGCGTCCGAGGTCAACAAAATTAGCGAGCTCTTGATCGACACTTTCGTATCTGGTGTGGCTTTATCTGGGCCGTTACTACGTAAGCAGTAATTATATATTCATCCAATGTGTTTTTACACGAAATAAGAAAGGGTTGAAACTAAAAGCATAATGTGATTTTTTAATTATTTTAATTTTTAACCAAAAAAGCATATTTTTATATATTTTCAGGGCTTATGTTACTTCTGAAAATGAATTTACACCAAAAGGGTCACTTTAAGAGTTATGCCGTTTTCCTTTTTACACGGATTAAGTTCTGTAACTTTTTTAGGGTATTCTGTAACATATTGTATCTAATTTATTGCATTTAACTAAAAAAAACATTTTAGGACTTTACTTTCGATGTGACGATATCGCATAAGAAAACGAATTAAAAAAAAATACCAAGGACGAAAAAAGTTGATTTTTAATATTTTTTAAAGAAGGTTTGCCGTAGAAAAATTTAACCAGGTATAAAATAAAACAACACAATATAAAAAGTTTTTTACTGGAAAAGTGTCCAAACTCCAATAAGAGTACAAAATAAGGTTGCAAAAATTTGACTTACGCCACTAAAATCTAAGAAAACGTTTTTTTACTAATATAAGTGTTTTGCCTATCTTTATTGGTTACCAGAATATCTTTTTATCTTTATTACAGCCCACAAAGCTTTTATATAGCCTAAGTACTAGGTACCGTGGGTGGTGGATTTTTAGAAGTTTAACCCATTTTTACCCAGTTTAATGTTGTGCAAGTACTGAAACATGCAAATGCCTTTTGTAACACCTTTAAACAGCTTTTTAAAACTAAACAAATTTAAGAAACATTCCATAGCTCTAACATAAATTCAAAGATGTCTAATGATCTTATTAGTTAACCGGCATTACTAATAAACATTGCTGTCATTATGACAAAAATATTTAAATACCAATTTGTTTTTTCCGCCCTATGGTGATCATTAAAAAGTAATTACCATTTACTTTAAAATAATAGCACTTACCATCATTCTAAAAAAAAATCACTTTTCTGTCTGCTTACGTTAAAATGCTGTAGCGGCCTAAATACAAGGGCCCATTTAATGTTTAACCATAGAAAGTTAATAGTCGAGACAATGAAGCAAAAAAGTTCTCGATTTTTTTTTCCGCAGGTCGGATCGGAATGCGGTTTTTTGCATTCGCTTACAAAAATTATTTATAAATTTCCCCCGTAATTTCCGGGATGTACAAACTGGAAATTACATTGCTGCAGCCAAAAATGCATCCAAAAAAGGCATTTTCTGAGACGCATTTTGGAAGATTTGATAACTTTGTGAATAAGAGTCAGAACTGGCTCAAGTCGGGTACCCGGGGGTTTTTAAGGTCGCTGATCACAATAATGATGTTCAAATTGACTCACAGCCCTCCAGGTCCAGAACTCTTCCAAAATTCACGCGGGGAAGGAGAAAAACTCGGCACCCTGAGGGTTTTTTCTGACAATATCGACAAAAACAACCCGAAAATCATTGAGCGGGAGTATTTTGAGGCCCTGAATCCTTTCATGTAAAAAGCGATACCCTGAACACCTGGTGCACCGAAACCTGGCCCTGGACGCCATCTCCGAGGGTTTTTTCTGACATGATCGAAAAAGACTAACCGAAATATTTCAAGGGGGGTTTTTTAGGGCACTGAATTTCATGTTAATAACGACCTTTCGATCCCCGGTGAACCGGAACCTGGCCCTGGATGCCATGGAACTTTTTTTGTGATGGCAACCTCGGAGATTCTAATTCAGCGACCCTTCACGATTTTCGGTTCGTCTTTTTCGACTGTGTCAGGAAAACCCTCGCAGGTGGCACCCTAAGCCAGGTTCCGGAGCACTGGGGGTTCGGAGGGCCGTTATCAACATGAAATTCGGATTCAGCTCCCCAAAAACCCCCCTTGAAGTTATTCGGTTCGGCTTTCTCGATCATGTCAGGAAAACCCTCGGAGATGGCGTCCAGGGCCAGGTTCTGGTGCACCAGGTGTTCAGGGGATTGTTTTCGACGTGAAATTTGGATTCAGTGCCCCAAAAAAAACCCCGGTCAATGATTTTTGGGTTGTTTTTGTCGATATTTTCAGGAAAATTCTCGAAGATGGCGTCCAGGTCTAGGTTCTGATGCATCAGGTGTCCGGAGGGTGTTCGCCGATGCCATATTTGAATTCAGCGATCTAAAAACCCTCTGGGCGCCGAGTTTTTCTCCTTCTCCGAGAAAATTTTGGGAGAGTTCCACGGACATGACGTTTTTCGGCGTTTCTAAGCTCCAGGTCGGCTGTTGATCAATTTGAACATCACTATCGTGATCAGCGACCTCAAAAACCCTCGGGTACCCGACTTGAGCCAGTTCTGACTTTTACTTACAAAGTTATCAAATCCTCCAAAATGCGTCTCAGAAAATTCATTTTTTGAATGAATTTTTGGCTGCAGCAATGCAATTTCGGGTTTGTACATCCCGGAAATTACGGGGGGATTTTGTAAATAATTTTTGCAAGCGAATGCAAAAAATCGCATCCCGATTCGACCTGCGCAAAAAAATCGAGAACTTTTGGCGTTTTTATCGCCTCATTGCCTCGACTATAAAGGGATGGGAAGAAGGCCAAAACCGTTTTCCCAGAATGACACAAGTAAGCGTTCGCGTATGGTTATTTGAGGTAAGTGCAGTTTGTCAATATTTAAATATAGTGGCGCGTTATCTGGCGCATTCGCCAAGACATGTTCGATATATCGAAGTAGTTTTAATGCAAGCAAACATTGTTGCAGTTAATTTTTATTCTAATTAAATTTTATACCACACAATCATACGCTTTTGTTTATCCATAACACTTGCATTAATATAACAAAACGGATAAAGAATACAATACAAAACAAATTTTGGGCTCACAAAATATAATTTAAAAAACTTCAAAATGTCTAAAACCAATTTAAATTAACTAAAATGTAACACACAACTAGAGTTATGTTAAATTTTAATATACGATTAAAGTGACCACTGTGAAATCGAGAAACAGATATTATGCGAATTCGTGGAATTAACACGCCAAAGGTTAAAATATCTAGAAGGGGCATTTTTAACTTCCGAACAAGGAAACTGGCCTTCCAAAACATCTCTAGCGCGAAAAGTTTTAAAATTAAGGGAACCAACTCATGCAGGGTTTCCACAAAAGATTTTTTAGGACGAAGTAGAAGTGGGGCTTTATTAAGTGGAGCGACCCCATACCCTACAGTACAATACAAAGTGACCACAATTATAAATCATTACAGTGTACACATTTCTTACATTTTTTACAAAAGTCATTTGTAAATAAATTTATACATTTAGAAATTATCTTTGTTACAAAGGTCATTTCTAAATGTATTTAGAAACGACCTCAGTAACAAAAATCTGGAAATGTGTACTTTGTTTATCCATAACACTTTTATCTCATTCATGAATGCAGCCCTGGTAGCATCCACTGCGTATGACTCTAAATGCCATAGAGTCTTTTGTTTATACTTTTTTGAACGCATATTTGTGCCGTTTTTTTCCTTAAAATTTATTTATGTTTAATCCTTCTATTTCCTAGTAGAAAGTCATTGCTTGCTGCCGGTGGTGCCAAAAACTTTATTTAGTGTAAAATATTTTTTAAAGTTACAACACACTGTATGTATAACCTTACAAAGTAAAATATTGTGTATGTGTTTTTAAATGTTTAAAAAATGTCAGTTTTTATTTTTATGCAAATGCCTTAAACGAAGTTTATTTATTTTTAGGCCAAATTACGATTTAAATTTGCAATTTGGCTTTATCCTCATGCGGAACAACAATTTAAACTGTCCGGTTTTGTATCTAAAATCTAATTAAGTTTGTCACTGTGCTATAACAAACGCTCTATTTTATTATTAAATATTGGTCTGTTATGTTTTAGGTACCAACTACCAATAGTTTTCTAGCGTTAAAAATAATTTATGAGAAATTAGGACGTGGTAAAATAGATAATGGCATAGTTTAAAAGTTTTCTTGCGTTAAATCTGTCTTGCTTTATCTTTTTTTGCATGCAATTTTTTAATAAAGTTTTACTGTATGAATTTATTGATGCTCTTTTTCTTTGACATTAAGCTTTAATATTATATTTTATTTACAACCGTGCGGTAAATAGAGTTACACACTATTTTTAGTGCGGTAACTACCACTTGACCGCCCTAGTACGGTAAAGTGACAGTTCCTGCCAAATTCAATTTTGTTGTTGAGTATTTGTTATATTTATAATTTTAGGAAATCCTAATAAAGATACTGGATGGGTAAGTACAACATTTTTTATTAACACTAAAACAAGATAAGAAATTAAAAATAAACCTAAAAATTTAATGAAACGAAAACTAACAAAGCTTAAACTTTATAGTTATACTTGAATTACTAACGTTTCCAATAATGATTACTGGTTAGTGCATGAATTTGCTTTTTAGGTCTATAATATAAATAGATTATATTTCTAGCGTAGCAAGCACTAGACTTTTGGCAATAAATTTGCGGTAGCAACTTCAACTAACCTGGCAATTCCCTCTTTTTTCTAAACTTTCGTGTGCAGAATCTTATTATTTAATTATTTCACTTACATTTTGAGTTGACAGAGAAGACATTGAAAATCATAAATTTATTGCTATTTTGACCTTACAAGGTCACTTTTTTATCTTTGGACATTCCACGAAGGCTAAAGCCTAAGTACTAACGAACCGTGGGTGCCTTAAGTGTGTCGAGAGAAAGTTTGTTCACACGAGACTAATAAATGAAGATTAGGAGGAGAGGGGAAATTTTTGCGGGTAGCAGGTTACGCAGTCTGGACAGTCTAGGGATGAAGAAATGGGAAGTTCGGAGCCTCTCTAGTTGGACTGTAAAAGGATGCATAAAAGTTGCACTACGTGTTGCTCTATTGGGAGCAATAGAGAGAAGGAATTATACTGGCCAACTCCTCTGAGCATAAGCCTTAAAAATACCGAAGAACGACAGATCCCTCACAACCCGTTGGTGGGCAAGAAAAACAAGCTTTTCTGTGAGCGTGGAATCAATAGAATGAACAGCTCTAATTTAAATGAAATCGAGAATGCTAAGAGTTCTAGGAGATGCAATTTCTCAGACATGAGAACAATATTCTAAAAGGGTCTTATTTAGGATAAATATAGAGTATACAGATTGGAAAAAGAGAAATACTTTCGGGCTCGAAGAAGGAATCCTGGGGCTATGGATGTAATGTGTTTGTGCCAAGTAGGGTTATCTCAAAAGTAAGGCCGACAAGATTAAATGACTCATCGAGACACGACTGTGTTTTTGAGGCATTAAACCGGACAAGAGTTTTGGCGTCCCAATCCAAGATTTTGCATTGACCTACGCTTGATTTCCAAATCAGGCTTATTGACTGACTTGAGAAATTAATTATTAGAGTAAAGGGTACTATCGTCAGCAAAACTATAAATGGGATTAACGAAGAAAAAATAGTGTGGCTGGTAGTACTGAGCCCTAAGGCACCCAAGCATTAATTTGGTAGAAGCTGGAGGAATGTCCATCTTTAATAACTGATATTCGTCGATTAGAGAAAAAACGGGAAAGCCAAGAACAAAACTTAGGTGGGAAAACGTAGGATTGAAGTTTGTTAAGGAGCCCATCATGCCATACCTGATCAAAAGCTTTAGATATATCAAGAGCAACAATCTGGGAATCACCAAGAAACTCAAGGGACTTGTTCCAGTTGTGTAAAACAAAGGAAAGAAGATCAGCTGTGGATCTTTTGTGACGGAATCCATACTGTTTGTAATGTAAAATTTTGCGTTTTTCCAAATACTTTAAGATCAGTGACTTTATGAATTTTTCCATTACCTTAAACTGAAAGAAAAGATATAGGTCTATAGTTTAAAGACATAGTTTTGCATCCTTTTTTTGGGGACAGGTTGCACACATGCAGCTTTCCTGCTTTCATGAAAAATACCCGTGTCGTAAGAGATTTGAAAGACGCAAGTTAGGATGGGTGCAAGTTCGGGAGAACATTTTTAAAGACGATTGCTGGTATGCCATCCAACCCTGACAATTTTTTGGTATTAAGAAAAAAAGGATAGGTTGATTTTGTTTTTTCAACTGTTAAAAAAAAAAAATAATTTTTCAGCTGAAAAATTTTTTGATTTGAAATTGTTGACATTGAGTTGTTAGTTCTTAAAGACACTAAAATATTTTTTTTGGAAAAATTTAATACTTTGGAAATGGATTTAAAATGCCGCGGTTGTAGATAAAATAGTATATATCTCGTGCGGTAATGGTTTTAAGCCCCATTAAGTAAATATAAACCTCGCCTACGACTCGTTTTGCAAACTTCACTGGCGTGCACTAAAAACCTGGCTACCGCACTTATTATGCAATATACTCTAACAATTTATAAAATATTATCTTAAAACATAATTAATTTCAAAAAAAGAAAAATGCTTTCAAGGTATATTGATCTAATAAAAGAATCTGCCCTTCTACCAAAAACTGCTAATGAAAGATTTAGAACTGTGTGTAAAACAAAAAGACATGA
>JAHBCN010016892.1:0-18985 GCA_019359885.1 Listronotus oregonensis | reverse complement strand
GAAAAAATCTAAAGAGAGTACCAAAAAACAAAAAAACTTTTTTGAATGGCTTGCAAAAAAAAATGTGGGGGGATTGAGAGAATGGATGTTGGCGTATTTTAAAAAAAACCAAATCTTTTTTCCCCACCAACTCTCTTCGTTATTCCAGTAAAGAAAATTTAAAAAAAAAAATCAAGATATTTGGAGTTCAAGAAATAGTTGCTTTTTTAAAAGGAAAAAAACGATGGTTATGAGGAAAAAGAAAAAAATTTTTAAAAAAAAGAAGTAAAGTTTTTACAACGGCCTGATCAAAGATTAGAATGAAAGTAATAGCCATTATGGGAGTGCTGGGGCATGGGACAGACGAAATATACAGAATGAAGCAAGTGATTAAAAAAAAAATGACATGGCCCAGGGGGCTATAGAAAAATGGAAGCAAAATAAAGTTAAAAAAACTTTGTAGTAACCAACGATGAAGGCTCGGTTTAAGGAATATAAAGAAAAACCGGAAATGCTCTGATGAGGTTTATTGTATCATTATAAAAAAATAAATGTGTTAATCAAGTAATTGGAAAGCACACTATTTCAAATGTACCAAAAAAAATTAAATTTTTGAAGCTGGAAGACATCAGTAGATACAGGGCCTTTTTTTTTAAAAACTTCAACTTTCCCCTTCCAATGCTTCGGATGTCGATTTTTGGGGATTAAAAAAGGGGCATGGAGGTTAAGCTTTTCTGTTGGGGGGGATATATTGTAATCCTATAGTAATAATAATCCATAGTAGAAAGAAGATTTTCCCGAAATTCCTACCAATATTTCCTCTAATGAAGTAAAGTGAAAAAATGAATTTTGAAAAGGGATAAGATACCCCAAAAAAATTTAAAACTTTAAAATTAAAGTTTATTCCCCCAACTTTTGCAATTGCTCAAATTGTTACTTTTAATGTTAACCCCTAACCTATTTTTTTAAAAATTTTTGTCATAAATTAGTTACTTTTTTTTAAATAAATCCTAATATTTCCCACAAGCATATTTTCTTTTTTATTTACTTTTTTTCCAGGCGCTGAAAATATTATTTGGGAGCAACGCTTAGGACCAGGTAACACGAAGGGGTTTCTTTGTTTCATTCCCTTGCTAGGACCACAAAGTTTTCTTATTTATACAGTAGTAAAAAAAAAATAATTTTTGGGGTTTTTGACATAAAATTTATTTTATACACAATATCAAGCAATATATAACATAGTATATTTAAGCAATGATAGTAGTACAAATTTAATTATTTAATTTATTGTACATCGAGCAATACATATTGCAAACAGTAAAGTGCAAAATGTTTATATGTCAATGAAATTTATTTCTTTATGGAGTTCCTATGTAATTGTATATAAAAAAATATCCTATATTTAGTAATATTGTTGTCTATTAATTGTTATAACTATTATATTTTATTATATTTCATTAATTTGCCATGGCTTCCAAGCTTTCTCTCTGCCAGTATTTTTTTAAAGCAATTCATTATTCAATATTCATTTATCTTTCTGAGCTTTACCCCAAAAATGTAGTCTTTCTTGTATATTAGTAAGTTCACTCTCATTTTAAAAACTAAAAATGGATTTTGAAATAATACACAAATTTACGAAATTCGAATTAAAATTTTAAAGGTTATGGTTACTATATGCTTTTTTATGAGCCTATTATTATTCGATTATCCACATCTACACTGTTGCCAAGCTTTGTCATTCGACAATATTTGGACTTGAAGATTAAGACTCGCTTAACACTCAACAATGTGAAACAAAATTCATTTTCAATATTTGTTGACTGCAACATTTTTCAGTTGATAGTGGAGAATTGACCTCCGTCCTGATCTCAAATTTAAAGTAATTTTTTTTTCGAAACTCCTATTTTTTGAGTTATGGCACTCCATTTGACCTAACAGTAAAACTGCACTTTTCTAAAATTCCGTCTTCTTAATAGTTATTTACAAAAAAGGGAAAGGAAAAAGGCCCCCTTTCCCCCCGGGGAAAATTTTTGATCCCGCGCCAAGCAAGGGGCATTAAACCCAAGGGGGAATGCTCTTTACCTAAAAGATAAAATTTTTCTACTACTTTTTATCAAATTTTCTAAAATTACCTTTTAATTTTGTGTTTTATTATTAAATTGTGGTTTTAATGGTTTGGTTACATAAATCTCTGTATTAAAAACTTGTCAAAGTATAACATAAGACTTGAAATCACTTAAGAAATCAAAGGCTGGCGTTGCCAAAGAACCTGTTTTCAAAAAATGGTTTAAGTTTTTAAACAAATTGTCAAAATTATTTTTTTATTTGAAAAAGAACACAAATTTAAAAACTCATTTGAAAAATGGACTGCATTCTGCAAGACATGTTGAAATCTTCCAAGGTAATATCATTAAATCATTAAATCTTTTCTACCCTTATTTAGGGATTTTAATCGGTATTTTCTAAGAAGGTATTGGAAAACCAAATCAAAGTCAAATAAAATTCTTTTATAATAAAACACATTTTATATTACGTTGTAAACTTATTTGCACAAATATTCACTTATTAGTTTTACAAAGAAAACAAGGAAAATATAAATATATTTAAAATATTTAAAAAAATACACCAAAAGATTGAATAAATTACCTTGTTAATGACAATATTTTTTAACTTGGGCCTACAATAAAGTTGTTCCAAACATGCACGCGTACAATAAAAATTGCTGCAATTTTGGTAAAAAAATCCTAGTGCAAAGCGGGCCTTAAATATATCTTTTAAAAATTTACAGTTTTAGTGTCTGAAACAAGATTTTTTTATTCTCTTTAGATTAAATAATGTCAAGAACACAATAGCTCGTATGACATTGAGCGTAAACCGGCTGGAATGGTCTCGACCACCATGTGTTAAACTACAGTTTGAACAATTAAGAACGGGTTTTGTATTATTAACTTCATAAATATGTGGATATAAATGTGTGATTAAAAGAGTATTAAGCGTAGTTCATAAGCTTGCGAAATGCGATTTACGAATTACGAATTCGCATAATTTTTTCCCCCGGGGTTTTTGGGTTTTTCATAGCCTGCGATCGGAATTTTTTTGGGTTTAGTGGGAACTGTTGGCAAGATGCAAAATGGGAATTTTTGGGTCTGTTTACGTTTTAATTAATTTCCCTTCTTTTAAAAATTTTTGTGTTATTTATAATTAATTTTTTTTTTAAAATATTGTATCTTATGCTGGTTTTTCTGTGTATTGTTTTAATAAACATTTATAAGGCTTTGGTCGTCAGTGGTAATAAGGATCAAGTTAAAATTTTTACTGGTGAAGAAGGGTATTGCATTTACTGACCTTCTAATTGCATCTTTTTGGGGGATTTATTAAAACAAACAACAACAAAAAAAGAATATACTTTACCCCCTAAAGTCTTTATACAGGCAAATAACAAAAAATAAAAATTAAAAAAAAAAATTTACAAATTTAAAAAGGATCCAACAAAACTTTAATTTTTTTTAACCCGGTGAGAAGGGTAAATATCCCATCGTCGTCTGATTCGTCAAGTCCTTCTACCAATTAGCACGGGAAATAGAGAGAAAGTTATTTTTGATTCATCTTTTTCTCTTGCACCGGGACTGTCTTAACGGTGAGGCTGAATCAGTAGGGGTATCTGGAAACTTTAAACTTTTTATTTTATTTTTTTGAGAGGGGTGACAGGTTGTCATGAAATAAAGGATCGCTTTAATCCTATAAGATTATGATTTTATCGAAAAAAAAAAACCAGTTTTTTTTATTTTAGAACTTTAAAAGCACACAACGATCCCAGCTTATTCCTGTTCCGTCAATGCCCAAGCATAAAAACCTACAGAATTTCAAAAAAAAAAAAAAAAAAAAAAAAAAAAAAAAAAAAAAAAAAAAAAAAAAAAAAAAAAAAAAAAAAAAAAAAAAATTTAATATATATATATATATATATATATATTTTATATTTTTATATATATATATATATATATATATATATATATATATATATATATATTTATATATATATATATATATATATATATATATATATATATTTTTATATTATATAATTAATAGAAACTTAATCTTGACAACCCAAAATAAAACAGTATCTATATCAATACGCATGCTCGTGGTTTAAATTTTTTTGCGGAATTCCAAAATCTTAAATCAAAGTAAATTTTTCCCGCTTCTCAATTTAAAATATTACGAAACGCAAAAAAGTGACATTAATTCTTGAAGAACTGAATATTTTAAGTCAGATTTTAAATATTGCGAATCGAAAAAAACTTAAGAATAGAGAGCCCCTACAATTGACACATTTGAAATCGCCCAAATCAGAACAAGTTTCGAAATTGCAAACCCTTTTCCCAAGCATAGAATACGTTTTAAGAAAGACATGCTTTTTTTCGCCTTCAAATTTCCTTTTTTTTTAATTAAGGATATTACTTAATTTTTATAGCCCATTTATAAAATGGTTTAAAAAAATTTTAAGGGGTTTTCCACTTTAAGGGCAAAACAAAAATTGAAAATATCAATTTTTTAATTAAAATTTAAAAGTTCGATAAAAAACTACGACTTATCCAACTTTAAAAAATTACGTCTTTTAAGTAAGGATTAACTTCAATGCATTTTTCAAGTTTTAAACAAGAAATAATTCATGACACGATGCAGAAAAAACATAATCTATTTCCCGGGACCTCTTCAGGAATTCGGACTTTAGGATCTTGGACGTTTTCTGGACGAGTTGCAAAAACCTTTGACTTGAAATAGCCCCACAGAAAAAAGTCTGGTGCAGTTAGGTCCAGGGACTTGTTCTTGGCTGTGGGGAGGGAAGTGAGAACGAAGGTACTTAATCCTTGCTGTGGGGAAGTAAGGACGACATCGCCAGAGATAACGTTTGTTGCTGTACCATTTGCAGATTTTAAAACCTTTTTTGTTTTTATTGAACTCTTGTAATATTTGTAATATCTACACCAGCATCTGCAAGCGTAGTTGCAGAAGAACGTCTATAGTGGAGGCCCGTATATTGTTTAGGATTTAGCAGTCTTAAAAAAGTTGTACCATCTGAGGATATTCTTTAATTTTGACAATTAACAAAAAAATCCGTTATGCGGAGTAGTTTTTAGGTCATAAAAAGTTTTTCTCATCAGTGATTGCAAAAGTTCAGTTGCTGTGAGTTTTGTTTTTTGGTATTTTGATTCACTACGTTTTTCATTGATAAATTCGTTAATCTCTTCTTTCTGCATGCGCCGCACCGGTTATACCAATAATTGTGGACACTTTTATTAAAAGATAATTTTGATTAGGAGAGCAGTAAAAAAGCTTTGCGGTGTAGACTAAAAAAACCTCTCCTTTTTTAAAAATTGTTGTTACCTATTTAAGGTTTCATTTAAAAACTTATTTTTTTTTTCCCCTTAAAACAGAAAAGTAGGAATAAAATAGCTTAAAAAGTTATTTTTCCATAGAAAACATATTTTTAATATGTTTTTTTTTGGATAATTGGGTTGGCCAAAATTTTCCCGAAATAATTTTTGTATGAGTTAAATGGCTTTAAAGTGAAAAAATTTTGTTTATTTTTTAAAATACTAATATTTCTATTGACAAAATTAAATAACTTAGATGTTATAGGTTATAGGTATGGTTATCATCGAAAAAATTTTGAAAATAATACACCGCAGGTTCCATCACCCACAAACCATTAGTTTTAAAAAGAAGCCCACAGTTTAAACAGGCAAATAGGGAAAAACGAGTAAAGGCAAATTGCCAGATCTAAAAATACGTTTTAAATGGAAATACGATAATATTTATTTTTATTCATTTTTTCGCCCCTTTGTATATCTTACGTTATTTGGAAAATTTTACTGAAAAATCTTTTGAAGTGTTTATTAATTATTTGTATGAAAGTGTGGCTTTTACATTATGGTCGGTAACTAATACCCCCCTTTTCCCTTAAAATTCTCAAATCATCAAAAACAGTTGAAAAAATAAGGAGCAAGTTGCTATTCAAAAATCTGGTCTTTAGTACGGGAGAACCAAAATTAGACCAAATTTGTCCAAATTGTCAGTGCGAAAACAAGGTGTAAGGAGCCCCACCAATCGGGGTGGCCCCAGTACGTACGCCATTAAATCTTGGAATTTTTTTCCTTTCGAAAATGGGCTTATGCCACTTCACTGAATATAAATACCTGAAAAAAAAAACCTAAAAGAAAGGGTGTCCGTTGCCAGTTTCAAAAAATTTTTTTTAAATGTAACAACTTGATCAAAAGTATTAATTATTCATTATATTGAGGAAAAGGTTCGCCAGAAAAAAAATGGCAGAAAGCTTAACATCCCAAAATACTATTTATTTTTTTAAAAAAAAGGCACGAAACAACTCCTTTTAGAGAAGAGCTGAAAGTCTAAACCTCAACAAGAACAAAACAATAATTTAGTTAATGTTTTGAGACAAAACCCTTTAATCTGTAGTTACAGCAAAAACGGAAAGCATTTCCCCAGGGATCGGTTAGAACGGCACAGTGAAGAATAAGGCAAATATCCGAATTGCCTGCTACCCTGCAGCCTTAGAACCGTTTTTAACAAATGCAAAAAAAAGAAAACGCATTGAATTTTCTCTACAATTTTATTTGAACCTCCGATTTTTGGGGGAAAAATAATATTCACCGGGTGAAAAGTGTTAGTTGTGCTACATTTGGGGTACTTAAGGTATAAAAGGGCCCCAAGAACACGATTTGATGAAAAATAAAAACCAAGGCAGAAGTAGTTGGCGATTTTCGTAAATGTTTGGGGGGGACTGAGTGCACAAGGACTTGGTGTATGTTATTTTATCGGGAAGGAAGGGGGATATAAAAGATTACTAAAAGAAAATCATGCTTCCTTCCCGTACTGATCGATTTAGACAGAAATTTATTTTCAGCAAGATAAGTGTCCGGGGCATACGGCCCAGCATCGATGAATGGTGGAAAGAGTAATCAGGTTTTACCGTGGCCCGCCCCGATTTAAATGTTATGGAAAAAGTTTGGGACTTATTAGTTAAAAAAAAAAATAGGAAAATGAGTTTGGGCCGCAAAATGTAAACGAACTAAGGATAAAATTTTAGACTTTGTCCATTCTGAGCCTGTCTTAGAAAAAAACAGGTCAAAAAAAATATTAAATTTGTTTGAAAGGATATTTAAGTTTGTTTGATTTACTAAATTTTTTTTAAATTTTTTTATTTAATTTTTTTTTTACTTTTTATATAATATAATATCTTCTTTTACCCTTTGCCTTATTTATAGTAAAAAAGTAAAAAATAAAACTTTTAAAATTGGCTAAAAAGTAAAAAATTTTTCGAATTTTTTGCCCAAGATTTAAGGGCGTCACTGTACAGGGTGTCCCACGGGACGCGTTCTTAGGAACAACCCTTTTTTAAAGGGTAGTCAGATGTCCGGAGCTCAAATTTAATGAAAAAAACTACTGGCGCTAAAAAACTTTTATTCTTATAAATACTAGAGGGCGTTTCTCGAATTTCGTCGTTTTTTTAAATGCCCATAACTTTCTTATTAATAAATATAAAATTTTAATAAAAACTTTATTAAGGCATTTTTTTTCGTAAATTCATTCCCTTAGGCAGATTTTTTACGGGGGCTTTAGATTTTGTGAAACCCACCCCAAATTAATTTTTTTTATATGGACACCCTATATATTAAAAGTTTTTAAAAAGCTTATCTTAAAACCATTAGCAGTATTCGATTTAAAAATTAAAATAATGTGTTACGAAATCAACATTGCCGGGGACTAACAAAATGACAAAGGATGCTAACATGTTATGTTTAAAAAAAAACAGATCTAAAGTTTTATAAAAAGATTTTTCCATAGTTAAATTTAAAAATTAATAATTATCTTAAAAAAAAGCAACAAAACCCAACAATTTTAAAAAAAAAAAACATAAACTCTACCAAACCCTTTAATAAAAAATTTTATGGAATTTAATTAACGATAATAAATAAACAAAAAAAAAAAAATTTTAATTTAACAAATTTCCCCAAATTGTCTCCCATTTTGTTGTACAAAAATTCTACTTTTTTTTTTAACAGCATTAACTGCATTAATAAGTTTATATTTTGAATTGGGGTTTAAACGCCCCCCAACGCCCCTTTCTAATTTTCCCCCGGGCCCCATTAAAATTATTGTTTTTTAATTCCCCCCCCAAAAAAAAAAATAAAAGGGGAGTCAGGGCCGGTGACCTGGCAGGCCATTTTGGGGGCCCTTTTGTTTCCCCAACCAATTTTCCCCAAAATGAACATTAAGGTATTCGTTTATGGCCTTGCAAAGGGGGCAGGGGCCCCATGGGGGAATAAGACTCTGGATATCAGATTTAGGGGAAATTTCTTCCCAAGAAGGTTTTAACCCCTTTTTCCCCCAAAATACCCAAAATTGTCTAGAATTCAGCGGTTCATCATAAATGTAGGGCCCAAAAAAATTGTCCTCTAAAATTCCCCCCCACACAGTAAAGGGTAAATCTTTTGGGTTTTTTTGGACAGTCGCATGGGGATTTTTTTTGGGCCGGTAATCATTAAACCGATTAAATAACTACGAATGGGGAACCTCGTGGGGCCAAATACAATTTAAAGAAAAATTTTGGGGTTATTTTTATTTTATTTAAAAACCACTCACAAAAACGAGTTCTTCCCCTCAAAAACCCCCGGGGGGAAAATGATGGATTTTGCGGGTTCGGTGGGGTTTTAATTTTTTTTAAAAAAATTTTGGTTTTTTCTTTTGGATTAATTTTTAAATCGTAATACTGTTTTAAGGTTTTTAAGATAAACAAAAATGATACATCAAAATTTTGGGGAAAATTTTCCAGCTTTTCAAAAAACCCCTTTAATATATAGGGTGGTCCATAAAAAAAATTGATTTTGGGGTGGTACGAAAATCTAAACGCCCTGTAAAAAATCTGCCTATCCAAAAAAATACTACGAAAAAAAATCCTTAAAAAAATTTTAACCCCAAAAATTAATTTTTCTTTATTAATAAGAAAGTTATGGGGCATTTAAAAATAGACGAAATTAGAGAAACGCCCTTAGAAACGAAAAAGAGATAGCAAAGTTTTGTTAGCGCCAGTAGTTTTCATTAAATTTAAAAACCCCGGGCACCCTTTGGGGAAATTTTTTCCCTTCAAAAGGGTTGTTCCCATAAGAACGCGACCATTTGGGGGCACCCTGTACTTTTTGGGTTTTAAAAACTTTTAATTTTTTTAAACTTTTTATACTCAAAAGTTTTCAAAAAAATTTTTTTTAAAAAAAAAAAAAATTTTTAATATTACTGTTATTTGTTTAAAAGTGGACCTTTCTTGCTTTTTTAAAGATCTATTTTAACCCCTTTCCCAAGTTTTCAGAGGACCTAAGAAAATTTTAAAGATTTTCCCCAATTGTTTTAGGGGTTTAAATTTTAATTCTCTTGTGACTTAAAAATCCCGGTTTTTTTTTTTTTTTTTAATTGGAAAAAACCCTTTTTGGCCGTTGCTAGGTAACGGGTAAATTAAAAACAAGTAAAAACCTTATAATTTCTGAGAAACTTGAAGACATCTTTTTGGGGTTTTAAATTTTTATCGGGGGAGAAAAAGGAAACCCCGGGTTTAACAATCAACTTTGTTAAAAAGATGGGCGAGTTTGGGGCGGGTGGGAAAGAGAAAAGAAAAAAGATGTCCATCCAAAATTGGG
Source organism: Listronotus oregonensis (assembly GCA_019359885.1). Classification (NCBI taxonomy): domain Eukaryota; kingdom Metazoa; phylum Arthropoda; class Insecta; order Coleoptera; family Curculionidae; genus Listronotus; species Listronotus oregonensis. The sequence continues at coordinate 9,293 of JAHBCN010016892.1, read as the reverse complement.
GGTTTTTTAAAAGGTTTTTTGAAAGGGCTGCCCCGAGTAAACTGCCTTAAAAAAATAGGGGTTTCCGCGAAAAGGGGAAAATTTTCCCTTTTCTCGCCTAAAAAATTTGAGATAATATTTTCCCGGGGCGAGACGAGACAAAAGGGTTTTGGGGAGACAAAACAAAGTTTGTCTCGTCTGGTTTTTTTTTTTTTCCGTTTGTCTCAAGTTGTTTTGGGTTTTTTTAATTAAATTTTAAATTTTAATGTAAAGTATTAGTAATGTATGGGGAAAATTTTAAAAAAAATTATTTCAAAAATTTTTAAGAAAAATCCGGCCCTTTTTTTTTTAAACTTTAAAAACAAAGCCGTAAAAAGGGGAAAAAAATTTTTTTTGGCAACTATTTTTAAAGATCTTAAAATTTAAATGTTTTTCAAATTTAGAAATGTTTATTTTCAATTTTTTTTTTTTTTTTTTTAAAAAAATTTTTTCCCAAAACCCCCCCCAAAATTTTTTAAAATTTTTTTTGGGAAATTTTGGGGGTTTTTTTTTTAAAAAAAAAAAAAAAAAAATTTTTGGTTTTTTAAAATTTTTTTCCGTTTCCAAAAAACCCTTTTAAAAAAAAAAAATTTTAAAAAAAAAAAAAGGGGGAAAAAAAAAAAAATTTAAAAATTTTAAAAAAAAAAAAAATTTAAAAAAAAATAAATTTTCTTAAATTTGGTTTTTAAAAAAAAAAAAAAAATTTTTAAAAAAAAAAAAAAAATTTTTTTTTTTTTTTTTTTAAAATTTTTAAAAAAAAAACCCAAAAAAATTTTTTTTTTTTTTTTAAAAAAATTTTTTTTGGAAAACCGGGGAAAAAAAAAAAATTTTTAATTTTTTAAAAAAAATTTTTTTTTAAAAAAAAAAAAAATTTTTTTGGTTTTTTAAAAAAAAAAAGCCTTTTAAAAGGGTATTTAAAAAAAATTTTTTTTAAAAAAAAAAAAAAAAAAAATTAAAAAAAAGTTTTTTTTTTTTTTTTGGGGAATTTGAAGGGGGAAAAAAAAATTTTTTTGGGGAAAAAAAAATTTTTTTTAAAAATAAATTTTTTTAAAAAATTTTAAAAAAATTTTTTTTAAAAAAAAAAATTTTTAAAAAAACCCCCCTTTTTTTTTTTTGGAAAAAATTTTTTTTTTAAAAAAATTTTTTGCGGTTTTTTTAAAAAAAAAAATTTTTTCCCAAAACCCAAAAATTTAAAAAAAAAAACCTTTTTAAAAAAAAAAAATTTTTAAGAAAAAAGTGGGGAAAAAAAAAAAAAAGTTAAAAAAAATTTTTTTCCAAAAAAAATTTTTGTTTAAAAACCCAAAAAAAACCCCCCCAAAAAAAAAAAAAGGGGGAAAAAAATTTTTTCCCCCCCTTTTTTTTTGGGGGGAAAAAAAAAAAATTTTTAAAAATTTTTGGGGGCCCAAAAAAAAAATTTTTAAAATTTTTTTTCCCAAATTTTTTAAAAAAAATTTTTCCCCCCCTTAAAAAACTTCCGGCCCGGGGGAAAAGGTTCCCCTTTTTTAAAAAAAAAAAAATTTTTTTAAAAAAAAATTTTTTTCCTAACAAAAAAAATTTAAAAAACCCCTTTGGGGGGGTTTTTCCCCAAAAAAAAAAAAAGGGGGGAAAAAAAATTTAAAATTTTTTAAAAAAAAAAAAATTTTTTTAAAATTAAAAAAAAATTTTTTAAAAATTTTTTAAAAGGGCCAAAATTAAGGGCCAAAATTTTAAATGGGGGGGTTTTTTTTTTAAAAAAAAAAAAAATTTAAAAAAATTTTTTAAAAAAAACCCTTTTAAAAAAATTTTTAAAATTTTTCCCCCTTTTAAAATTAAAAAAAAATTTTTTTTAAAAACCCTTTTAAAACCCCAAAAAAAATTTTTTTTTTAAAAAAATTTTTATTTTTTCCCCCAAAAAAATTTTTTTGTTTTTTAAAAAAAATTTTTCCCAAAAAAAGGGGGTTTTTGGGAAAAAAGGTTTTTTTTTTTAAAAAAAGGGGGGGGGGAAAAAAAAAAAAATTTTTTTTTCCCCCAAAAAAAAAGGGGAAAAACCAAAAAAAAACCCCCCTTTTAAAAACCCCCCGGGTTTTTCCCCTTTAAATTTTTTTTTTAAAATTTTCCCTTTTTTAAAAAACCCTTTTTCCCCCCCCCCCCTTTCCCTTTTAAAATTCCCTTGGGGGAAAAAAAAATTTTTTTTTAAAAAATTTTTTTTTAAAAAAAAAAAGGAAAAATTTTTTTAAGGTTTTTTCCCCCTTTTTTTAAAATTTTAAAAAAATTTTTTTTAAAATTTTTCCAAATTTTTTCCCCCCCCTTTTTTTGGGGGGGAAAAAAAAACCCCCAAAAAAAAATTTTTTTGGGGGGGAAAAAAAGGGGAAAAGGGAAAAAATTTTTTTTGGGGGTTTTTTTTTTGGGGTTTTTTTTAATTTTAAAAAAAATTTTTTTTTTTCCTTTTAAAAATTAAAAAATTTTAAAAATTTTTTTTTTTTGGGGAAAAAATTTAAAAAAAAAAAAATTTTTTTTTTAAAATTTTTAAAAAAATTTTTTTTTTTTTTTAAAAAAAAAAAAAACCCCCGGTTTAAAAAAAAAAAAATTTTTTGGGTTTTTTTAAAAAAAAAAATTTTTTTTTAAAATTTAAAAAAAAAAGGGGGTTTTTTTTTTTTTTTTTAAAAAAAGAATTTCCAAAAAAAAAAATTTTTTTTTAAAAAAAAAAAAAAAACTTTTTTTTTATTTTTTTTAAAAAATTTCCTTTTTAAAAAAAAAAAAATTTTTTTTTTAAACCCCTTTTTTTTTTCCCCTTTTTTTCCTTTTTTTTTTTTTTTTTTTTTTTGGGAAACTTTTTTAAAATTTTTTTTTTGGGGCCCCCCTTTTTCCTTTTGGTTTTTTTTTTTAAAAACCCCTTTTTTTTAAACCCTTTTTTTTTTTCCCAATTTTTTTTTGGGGGTTTTTAAAAAATTTTTTTTTTTTTTCCTTGGGAAAAATTTTTTTTTTTAAAAATTTTTTTTTTTTTAAAATTTAAAATTTTTTCCCCTTTAAAAAAATTTACCTTTAATTTTTTTAAAAAAAAATTTTTCCCCCCCCCCAAAAAAAAAAAAAAAAAATTTTTCCCCCCCCCAAAAAAAAAAGGGGAAAAAAAAATTTTTTAAAAAAGACCATCCTTAAGTCACTCAAGATTAGGTAATAGGATAATACAGTTTTATTTCATTCATAATGAAATTTAAATTTTTACCCAAAGTAGGAGACAACCTACATTTCACGCGTCGCTGAAAATAATGGCGCGTAGTTGCATTTTTTAACTCTTAATGTTACCGAGCAAATTGCTGTTGTATTTTTGTTTATACCGTTTGAAAATTTATTCATCAGTCTTTATCCGGTGTTAAAGCGAACAACAGCGAATCGGTTGAAGTATTATAATAATAATTATAGTTACTTTCTAAAAATATATAAATACAATAGTGCTCGGTTGGGATTGACAGTGATTTTTTTTATTACGAACTGGACCGGAAAAAATAGTGATAATGTTTAGCCATAAGTTTTTAAATCTTTTTTTTATTACTTTATAATTTTAATACTGAGATTCTTCTGTTGCATTACTTCATAATTTTGATCTTAGGAGATTTTAATTATCCGAAACAAATTATGATTTTTTTTTACGAAGTGATTGGTTCAACGTTCTGTTTTATAACTCTTTTTATTGTTTTATTTATCATTTGTTGTAAAGCATATTTAGAAAGCCTTTATTTATCTTCTGGGAGCCGTCCAGATTCACTACCGGAGTCAGCACAGCCTTCTGGTTCTTTTGTACCTAATCTTCCATTTTCTTTTATATCAATTCTTCCACTAGTCTTGTTTTTTCTACAAGTCTGTATACCCCGAGACTAATTGGTTAATATATTCCTTTCAGCTCATTTGCGGTTGCCCAAATAAGTCTTGTCTTCTGGGGTTCAACAATTTACATTCGCTCAGGATGTGGTAGGCTGTTTTTTTCTCCTTATCGCACATTCTGCACCTTAAGTTTCCATTGTACAGGGATCCCCATAATAGACTACCCATTTTAATTGCTCAGTAAAATTGTTAAAAATTAATAAAACTAACATTTTATTACACTTAATCAGAGACAAACAACGAGACGAGCAACTAAATGTAAATAAATTATCTGAGAGAGAGACAGCTGTTATGCTTTCTTTGTCTGTCTTCAAGGAAAGCGAACGCAGATGGCGCCCGAGGCGGATCCTCGGCATTGCCCGCGAAATTCAAATTACTAATTCTATTCTTTTCCTTGTTTTATTAAAAGGAGGTGGGTAAAGATCAACCATTTTTTACCCTTCCAAATCAAGAAAATTTTAAGTTTTGATTTAGGCCATTTTTTTTACATTTATATTAAGTTGAAGTATATTTCTATAATAAATTGATAACAAAATATATAGTATTGAGAAAAAATCCTTCAAACTTAGCACATTTATTTTTTATTCATTTTAAGTGCCCTCTTTTTAATTCAAAAAATTTATATAGACACTTGATGAGCCAAAATAAATTACCGATAATAAGTATTTTTAAGTTTACTTGTTCAAGTATTAAAAATACTTAATTAATATTTATTATTATGACGTGAAAATTGCCTAAGCAAATTTTGCAAACTAAGATTTAAAAAACACTTAAAATGATGAATTCAATAAACATGTCATTTGAAAGTTTTTCTTGATAGTTGCTATTTTATTTTTTTATCTATTTATTGTAAATGTAAATACATATACTTAAACTTAATATAAATAATTATAATAATAATACCTAAACCGCGACTTTCAATTTTCACGATTTTGATGGGAAAAAATGGTCGATCTTTACCCACATCCTCAGAGGTTCAATGAAAAAACTACTACTACATTTATTTGGTTTTTAATACATTTTCTACAGACAATGAAATTAAATATAAGGAAAAAAAATACAGGTAGTCATAATTCATCAAATTTATACATAAAGATAATCATTATATGTTGTAACTGATTAACTGAAACCAACAAATAATTTATTTGAGTGCACCAATGCTGCTTTTGATTATTATTTTTGAGACAGCCAGTTTTTCATAAATGAAAAAAAAAGTGGCATAAATTCAAATTATGACAAATAATTGTATTCTTTATTAACAGTTAAATTAATTTACAAATTAACATTACCGAAACATTAGAAAAAACAACAATAAAAATGTATATATTTACAATTAGGCCAACACACATATATTATGATAAAGCATAAGGATACTGCTCATGAATCCAACTAATTGTTGTATAATAATTTATTTTAAATGTGTTTGCGATGTAGATGGAGTGTCTTCAATGGACATGGGAACAGCATCTCTTCGGAGCTTATAGCATATTAAATCCAAATATGCCTCTCTGGCAAAATGCCTACTACATATTCTTCTGTTTTACAGAGATTCGCCGGTACACTTCAATCCCAATTTTTCTTGCCAAATTCTAGATCTAGGAAAAAAAGAAAATTTAATGAGTACCAAGAAATGTTTATTAATAATTAAAAAACTTTGAAGAAATGCAAATGCATATGTAATGATTACCAATACTATCAATAAAATTTATAATATTTCTCAAAACGGATAATTAATTACCTTCCTAGATAATTGTGTATCCAGTAAAATAAATAAGAATTAAAAAAAATTAATATTCTCAAATAAATGTACCTAGTTTTCTTAGGGCTTTTTGGAAACAAGAATCTTACTAGTCTCTTTTATTATTGGCTGATAACGGTAACATTGTGAATAAATATTAACCTCCTGCATCAAGAGAAGAGAGATATTATAACTGTAAATGAATTTTGCATTTTCAAGTGTAATATATGTATAAGCATCTTCAATTTCAATTTTTTTATGTTTTAATATAAACAATAAAAACGTTCTTAATTCAACATTTAAAAGGTTAGTTTAAATTGATACAAAACAGCTGATCAAAATAATTGCCTTTACCCACCAAGACCGCAGGTTAGAAAAGATTATATTAGCTGGTAATAATCCGATTGATCTTAGACTTTCCGAACAGTAGTAAACCAATCTTGGTTTACTTTCCAAAAGTTAAGATTAGTAATCTTATCAATCGGGTTCAACTGATCACCGTTTTCGAAAAGCCCTTTCATGTAGATATGTAAGAAAGTTTTTATTTATCATACCTCTCTAGATTTCCAGAAAAATGAGTGCATCTTTGAGACCTCATACTCATTAGCACCACAAACAAGGCACGTTATAGCTCCCATATTGGCTGTTAAAAATAGGGTGAATAGCAAGGGCTATCAGTAGTCTAGAACATAATTGAGGAATTATTCTTGCAGATTCACACTTCTCACAGAACTCCTTTACTGTTGATTTAAATTGTCTGTTAAAAAGCACAAATCAAATATATACACTAATCACTAATAGAAGTCAATAATCAAAGTTAAAGTAAAAAAAATTTGGGTGGAAAATTATTAAAATCGCACAATAAATCACAAAAACCGTAAACAGATTACTCAAACAAAACGGCCATTTACAAAAATGTCAAACACAAAATCGATCGACTGTCGTCACTTTCCTGAAGCAGCGTTGTCATTTTTTTATTCAGGTATATCTTCTGTCTCTTAATCTCGCGTGTGTCAAAAAAAGACCAAAAATCTGCGCAAAGCTTAAATAGGGAATCTGTAATCAACTTGGCAGCCAGGAAAAAAGCGATGACTGCTCCATCTACGATCGCTTTCCCTGATGAGGGACAAAGACATACATATAGGAAGTTATATAATCAAGAGATAAAAAGCAATGGACAAATTTTAAGGACCAGTTACTCGTCTCGTTGTTGTCTCTGACTTAATTACAATTCACTCTTTGGGATTTACTATAACATACGACTTATCCAAACTATTATAAATTACGTCTTTTTAGTAAGTGCCGTTAACTTCAATGCACTTTTCAAGATTTGACAAGAAATGATTCATGGACACAATGAAGGAAAACCTGATCTCTTCACCGGACCTCTTTAGAAATTTGGACTTTAAGATCTTGGATGTTTTCTGGACGAGTTGCAAAAACCTTTGTCGTTAAATAGCCTCACTGAAAAGAGTCTGATGTAGTTAAGTCCGGGTATCTTAAAAGCCAATTGAAATCCCCAAATAGGGAAATGAGGCGTCCATTAAACACTTCTCGCAGAACTCCTTTAGAGTTTTTAGCGGTATGTACTGTCGCTTCATCTTCTTCTGTTAAGTTACTTTTTATGTTTTTATGCAAAAAACTCGTTGTTAAACTGAATTATCCATGATAATTAAAACTAAACATTAAATTATGTGTTCAAACCTAATGATGCTTTATTAAAAAATGACTTTATGAAAATATTTTTTTTTTTAGTTTTGTGACAGGTGCCTACTCGATTAAAAATATGTTGATTCAAATCCCAAAGGCCAAAGAAAATAATAATATAAAAAAAACCTACTGACTTATCTCATGTAGAATTTATTTCAATCTCAAAATAGGTAGTCTATTATGGAGAATCCTGTGTAAGACTATCTTGTGTAGGTAGATATCCACTTAGGTTATCGTGTCCTGTTAGCAGCCCCACTGTTCTGCAAAGTCTTTTCCCACTCTGTCTACGTAGTTTTTTCTTCGTTCTTTTGGGGCCCTTTATGAAGTTTTTTGCATGTTTGATTCTACTGGTGCTGGACCAGGATTTCTTAAGTTTGTTTCGGATCCATTCCTCGTGCTGTAGTTTTGGTCACTCCAAGGGCCAAGTTGAAAGTTTTTGGAAGCCATACTGGATCCGCCATTTTGTTTTTCAAATAAATATTGCCAGATTCGAATTCAGCGATCTCAAAAACCCCCAAGTAACAATTGTGGTACATATTTATCGACTTTTGCAAATCTTTGGCCGCCATATTTGATCCGCCATTTTGTTTTTCAAAAAATATTGTCAGATTCAAATTCAGCGACCCCAAAAACCCCCGAGTAATGATTTTTGAGACGATTTTTCAATATTCAGCTGAGTTACATACGATTTGTATCCCACTGTGTGGTGGTTTGCTCTCTTCATTTATGACTATTTCACTAGTGTTATATACTGGCAAAATGTCGTAGCAACGAGCTGTTTTCTACTGGCAAAACTCTTAGCTACACTTACCTGGACAAAACCAAAATGATGGTGTCTCAGCGACAAAATTTTGTTAGGTTAAAGAAAAAAAAAATATTGTTATTTTGACAAGTCTGATAATAAACACTGTTCCTAGCTAAAATTTGGCTTCAGAGAGTTTATGTTGTTGTTTTTATAGGCCTCGATTCTATTTTAAATTTAAATGCAAGTTTTATTAATATGAGTGTTTAATCAAATATGTCCTTGTAAGGGGTGTAAAAAGCTACAACAAAACTGCCACAATATTAGTATTATTACACTATTAATCAAAAATTTAATTCAACTCAATTTATTAAAAAGCAGGGTATGCTGTATAAAAGTAGGAAACTTAAAACTATATAACTTTAAAACGTTGAACACAAATTAAATGTACATGTAGCGCTGCAGCACACTCAAGACAAATTACATTATAAAATCGTCAGGTAAAATAGTTTTGCTTAGGAACTCCTCGTAGTTGTAATGGGAGCATCGTCCCATCTAATTCCTTAGTTTCCTTTAAACCCTTTGTCCTCCACCCGGGTTGTTAGTGTCGTAGGTAGTTTCTTGTTAAACATTTTTCCGTGATGATGTATTGTATTTTGTGTCAATGAAAACTGGCAAAAGGGAGGTTAGAGTGTATTTTTTTTAATAGGAATGGATGTCTCGTCTCTTTGTGGTTGTATCGATACTGGTGTGAATGAAAGAGATATTCTTTAGAATACACAGATTAAATATGGTTAAAATCTTTATTTTTTTTCCAGTGTGTTTATTGGTCCTTAGTTCTACTTATAATGTGTATAGCTCGTTTTAACAATAAGGAAATGATGTCTAAATAATTTGATGTTAAATAAACCCACTGCAATATGCCATATCTTAAGTGACTCTGGGACAGAGGAAAATATATTTGAGCTGAGATTTTGGATCGAGGTGGATCATTGTTGTAATGATCGCGAAATTATCTTTCTTTTTGTGACACCAACAAAATGAGGTGATTTTAATGGAAAACTTGCCAAGAAAGCTAAAAATGGCTTTAGCTTTGCTGTAAGATTTTGTTTTCTACTAAAATTAACAGTAGAAATATTCTATTATTGAACTTAATATACCTCCAAAAGTTGTTTTTAATGTTTAACGACGATTTTGTATTACTGGAATATAGCTTAACAATATTCA